>APFE031156989.1:0-71912 GCA_000404065.3 Pinus taeda
GCACATTCCCACACTTCGTCGGCGCCTTCATCAACGTTTCTTCAAAAATCCATAACTTCTTCATCCGGAAGCTGTTTTCAGAGCCGTTTTTTTTAAAACAGCCTAATTTTTCGAGATCTATCCATTGGAACACTTACTTTCAGCATATACAGCTTTAGTTTCAAAAAAAAGGAAAAGTCCATGCCAAGTCATTCTCGACAGCACTAACTACTTCCAATGGGTATCCTACATGGAAGATTTACTTAGAAGTAAAGGTCTCTACAGAATAGCCACGGGCCAAGAGAAGAAACCAAAGATGAAGACAAGGTTGCAAAATGGGAAAATAGACAAGATCAAGCACGTGGTTTGATAGGGATGTCTATTTCTCCTGATCTTAGATTCCATATTGCAGAACCTGATACTCCTCATGAAGCATTGGAACAAATCACTAAAGTTTTTGGCATAAAAAATGAAATTAGAGCCCATCAACTTGAAAATGAGTTGCTTACATTGGACCCCAATAATTTTTCTTGCATTGAAGATGTCTTGTCCAAATTCAAGACCAATAGACATCTCTTGGAAGGTGTTAAGGTTAAGAAAGAAGATAGTGCACTTATCTATTGCAGTCTTACTAAGTTGGGACCAACCTACTTTGTGTTTGTTTCCACCTTCCATTCTACAAGAGAAGCCTTCATTTCTCAAGGACATGACTACAAGCCCCCTTCTTTTGATGCTTTTTCTGATTCTTTAATAAGAGAACAAGAAAAACTCTTACACCTTGGTCTTCTTAATCTTGGAAACTCTTCTAAGAAAGCATTAACCGCCCAGCAACAACCAAACTCAAAGAATCCTAAGAAGTCATATTCTAAAAAGAATGGCCCTAAACCAAACAAGGGTCCTAAGCAATTTCAGCCTCAAAATGAAAAATCATTTCACCAAAATGATAAGGCAACTAAAAACAAAGGGAAGAAGACTGATACACATTGCAACTTTTGTAATCGAGATGGCCACTTAGAATCTAAATGATTTAAGAAGATGGAAGCCTTGGAAGCAACAATGAAGAAGCATAACATCCATTTGGAGCACTCTTTAAATTCATCTTCAGAAATGGCACTTTTTGCATGTGGTTGTCAAGCATCTCGGTCTGGATATGCACTAAATGTATCTTCTTCCTCTCATTCTCATGAGTGGCTCATTGATTCTGGAGCTTCTTATCACATGGCCAAAAATAAAGCCATGTTTTCTTATTTAAATGATTGTAACACCAAAAATATATATGTTGGTGATGATAGATCTCTTAGTGTTGTATGGACTGGAATTGTTCATATAGACAATGGTCAATTTAATGATGTATTATGTGTTCCAACCTTATCCTGCAGCCTTCTATCTGTATATCAGATAACTCATTCAGGTGAACGTAAAATCGTTGAATTTTCACCTCACGATGTTGTAATCAAGGAGCTAAAGGATCCTAGACAGATTTTAGCCACTGAAATTGCTGATGATTCTACAAGGTTGTATAAGTTTCACAACTTTGGGTCATCAAATCTTCCCTTAGTATTTGTTGCTCATAATGATGAAGTGAGCAAACTTTGGCATGAGCGATTTGGTCACTTAAACTATCGCTCCCTTCAGAATCTATGTAAAGAAAATATGGTGAAAGGTCTTCCAATGGTATCTTGCAGAGATGGTGTTTGTTCCGGATGTGTACTCGGGAAACATCATCGGGACAGTTTTGAAAAACGTGCCTCTTGGCACGCCTCAGCCCCTTTACAGCTTGTGCACAGTGATTTATGTGGTCCACTTTCTGTTGCTTCATTCTCTGGCTGCAAGTATTTCTTAACTTTCATTGATGATTTCTCCAGACGCACTTGGGTATACTTCTTAAAACTCAAGAGCGAAGTATTTAACACATTTTTGTCCTTCAAAGCCTTTGTTGAAAAACAATCTGGACATCAAATTCTTAAGCTAAGAACTGATAATGGTGGAGAATATGTTAAAAACACATTCATCAACCTTTGCACCGAAAATGGAATTCAAATGCAACATACTGTTCCATACACTCCACAACAAAATGGTGTAGCTAAAAGGAAAAATCGCACCTTAAAGGAAATGGCTAATTGTATGCTGCAATCTAAAGAACTCAGTCTTAACTATTGGGCAGAAGCAATTAATTGTGCAAATTATATAATAAATCGCACTCCTACTAAGGTTCTAAGAATATCACTCCAGAAGAAGCTTGGAGTTCCATTAAACCAGATGTAAGTCACTTTCGTATTTTTGGAAGTGAAGCATGGGCCCATATTCCAGATGAAAAGCATAAAGCTTTAGAACCTAAGAGTGAGAAATGTACTTTTGTTGGATATTCTGAAGATGTAAAAGGTTATAGACTTATTCCATTTAAGTCCAAAAATGTTATCATTAGAAGAGATGTAAAATTTGATGAAAATAAATCGGCCTGCGAGCCTAGTCCGGCGGATGTGCCACCTCTTCCTATCTCTTCTACTTTTGAAAACATTTCTTCTTCAGATGATGAAAGTGAGGATGACAATCCTCCCCCACCTTCTCAGGATCCTCAACTTCCAAGATGGGTCCGTGCTACTCGGGATGCAGCAGGTGATCTTGCCGGTGATCCTACAGATCAGCGACGTACACGTTCTCAGTTTGAAAGAGCCTCTTCTTTACTGGCTCAAGCTCCAGTAAATCATGATCCTGGCACTTTTGCAGAAGCTTCAGGCCATCCACATTGGGAAGCAGCTATGAATGAAGAATATCATTCATTGTTGGCAAATGATACATGGGATCTTGTTCCTCTACCAAATGGACGCAAACTTGTTAGATGTAAATGGGTTTACAGAACCAAGTATGGACCAGATGGGAAAGTTGATAAACATAAAGCTCGTCTTGTTGCTAAGGGCTTTTCACAGGTTGAAGGCATTGACTACACTGAAACCTTCTCCCCTGTTGCCAAAATGAACTCTATCCGCCTTGTTCTTTCCCTTGCTGCCTCTTTAAAATGGGAAGTCCATCAGATGGATGTTAAATCTGCCTTCTTGCATGGGGACTTGCATGAAGAAATCTATATGGAACAACCCATTGGCTTCATCCAAACAGACTCCAGCCTTGTATGTCGACTTAAGAAATCTCTTTATGGTCTCAAGCAAGCTCCTCGGGCTTGGTATGCCAAAATGGATAGCTTTCTTTTAGAATCTGGCTTTTCTAGGTGTCATTCTGACAATACTGTCTACACCAAGAAAGTGGGAAACTCTCTTATCATCCTTGTTCTTTATGTTGATGATCTTATTCTTACTGGTAGTGATCCCAACCTTATAAACCATGTGAAGTCCAGCCTTAAAAAGAAATTTGAAATGACAGACTTAGGACACTTACACTATTTTCTCGGTCTTCAAATCTTGCAATCCAAGGAGGGTATTTCCCTTTCCCAGTCCAAGAATGCTTGTGATATTCTTCGTCATTTTCACATGGAAGATTGTAAGCCAGCTCCTTCTCCCTTTCAGTCTGGAGTCAAACTTTCAGTCTCTTGTACTTCTCCTGAAGTTGATGCTACCTTATACCGTCAACTTGTAGGAAAACTCTTGTATTTAACCCATATTCGTCCTGATCTTTCCTTTGCTGTTGGCCTTGTTGCTCGGTTTATGCAAACCCCACGTGAAAGTCATTGGAAAGAAACTAAACGAATACTTCGTTATGTTCGAGGTACAATTCAGTTTGGCATTCATTACAGTGCTGAAGCATCTCCTCTATTGATTGGTTCCACTGATTCCGATTGGGCTGGTGACCCTGATGATCGGAAGTCTACTGCTGGTTATGTGTTCACTCTTGGTTCAAGACCTATTACATGGGCTTGCAAGAAACAGGCTGCCATTTCTCTTTCTTCAGCAGAAGCAGAGTATCGTGGTACCGTAGAGGCTAGTAAGGAAGCCTTGTGGCTTCGTCAGATCCTATCAGAGTTTGGTTTTCAGCAGTAGCATCCGACTACACTTTGGTGTGATAATCAAAGTGCCATTCAGCTTTGCAAAGATCCAGTTCAGCATCAGCGCAGCAAACACATTGAACTTCACATGCACTTCATCAGAAAGCTCATTCATGACCATGTTCTTGAAGTGCAATATTGTTCAACAGATGATCAGGTTGCAGACATCTTCACAAAGGCTCTCACAGAGGCGAAGTTCACTAAACTTCGATATATGCTTGGAGTTCAGGAAGTTGTCACTAAGGGGGGATAGGCTCTAGTGCCTCCTTCCTTCTCCTATTGTGTCATATTTGTAAATCCTTCAATCCTATCCCAAGTTGTTCTTAAGGGGGGATGTTAGGATATTCCGACACGTAGAAATAGTTAAGTATAACTTGGTCTAGTATAGAGTTAGGTAAAGTGTGTTTCTTTACTATGTACATTTGTAACTTACAATCCGACGGTCACGATATGTAGTGATCCGACGGTTCATTCTCTCCTCGGTATTACCGACACTTGATCCGTGGCTTGACACCCGATTGGTCCATGAATTCTATTTAAAGCACATGGAGGGTCATTTGTAGGTTAACCGTGCATGAGAGAAGCTTATGTAAATTTTCATTCTTTTATTAATAAATTGCCTGTAGTAGCCACGTTGGCGCAGGCCGTGGACTGTTTCCCTCTCTGAGGGTTTTAACCACGTCAAAATACTGGTGTATTGATCTGTGATCTGTTTGTGAGCGGTGTCCTTTTGGTGTTTTGTCTGAGGAACTTACCCTGTAAATTCCTACAAGTTGCTATTGCTACAACATTCATTACATAATTCTCATGATTGCAACATTGCCTTAATAATTGGGATTGAAAATTTTTAATTAATGAATTTGGAAATGTTGTTGGGTCAATATATTTTGTGATTCCATTTCATAAACATATCATATTTATTAGATTTACCGATGAAGAGAAGCATATTCTTCCCTCAATTACCTTGCTATAGGTAGGTTAATACTCATGCACTTACATGTGATTTTTATAAAATAAGTATGATACTTTTGTGCTTATGATATCAAAGGTCAATAAATGAAGATTATTTAGCATATATAGGAAATCAAATAGGTTAATCTAATTTAATGTTCGCACGTGGCATTATGTGGAATTTATTTCCACTCTTACATAGAACTCACGTATAAGTATGAAAAGAGCACATGCTATGTTATTTTAAACATGAGGAGAAATGTGTTTTGGAATTGGTTTTAAGGGAAAGTTATCCCTGACTTCTTATGCTATATTATTATATTGAAATAAATGAAGGAACATGATCTTCATGATAACCAAGTTAGTCATATTATGAGTAAAAAAAAAAATTGAGTGATAGTGTTCAACATAACCTTTACTTCTCTACACTATTGATGGTTGTTAAGGTGGGACCTTACATATGGTATCAATGCCAAGTTAAAACACTAGGGCCTAATGGACCAACATGCTTGCTTGCATGTTGATGCATGAATGTTGATTTTGCATGCATGTTGAATTATTGTGTATGTTGACTTGGAAGCATATTGGTTGCATAAATGATATTATTATTATTATGTCATTTAGAAACTCATGAAAGAAAAATAACACCTTGTTATATTCCTTTATTTTTTTGTTAATACAAATTTTTAGAAATATGATAAAGGACTTAAAGACATGTTGCGAAAGGATGTGCTTGAGAAATTGGGGTTAAACCCAAGCATGTGAATGGCTTGATTGTCAATGGGTGAGTGAGATATGTGGAGTGCATACATGGTTGCATATACGTTTAATGCATCATTATCAATGTGATATGGCCTACTAGCCATCTTTACTAGCTGAAATTGTATCTACTAAGAAAAATATTGGCCTAATCTAAAATATAGTATGATGACCTTTGTGTGTATGCTTTGGGAATGTGTAACAAGTGTAAGGCCAAGATTCAATTAACATGATGATTGAGTTTGTCATGTTAATTTTGGGTCTTTTCTTACCTACAATAATGGAAACTTAACAAAAGCTACCTTGAAGGATGTCACTTTTAATTGTGAATGTAGATTCAAGAGCAATGTATGTGCATTAATTTGATGTGTTAAAATATGATTGGGGAATACATTCTTAATGACTAAGAATGGAATTCCTATGATTTCTTGTTGTGAAGACAATCTCTTTTGCAGACATAAGCGATCTCTCTAGTTCTATAAGAGGATCTAGCAACAACTTAGACAAATACGTGTAGAATTTCCTAGTTCATGCTGGAAAAAACAAAGTAAGACAAAGGACCTAACTCATTCTAATGCTATGCACTCATTGATGTCGTCCTCGATCTTCTCGCTTCCAAGTTCAATCCTCCTTACATTGTTGTGGATGAGTATCTGCAAGGAAGATCAAACAAAAGAGACAAGAACATACATAGCATAATTCATTCTAACATAAACTATATGACAGATCAAGGAATATCATACTAAATGAATAAGGATTTATACACTTAAGAAAAGTAAACACCTGATGTATTTATTAATAGAAAATTAGGGAAGCATAGAACCATATGAGCTTTGATGTTGGAAGCCTCCTTTATGGTGGATTTCCAAGTCCAAGCCAAGACCTTCAAGCACTCCTTCTCCTTAGTAAGATGGGCAGCATTAGGCATAGTTTCAGAATAGGAATGCAACCAAGCAATGACCAACTAGTTGGGGATAGAAGGGATTTTGTTTATAGGAAAGGAGACGGAGTTAGGGATCCACAAAAGAAGGAAGAAGGTCCACATCTTAAGGGGAAGATCCCTAAAGGTAGAATCAAGAACTCAAAATGGGAGAACTCAACCATATACTTATTCAACAATATCCAACTTGTTGTTCATTAGAGGATTTTTTAGATCTAAAATGGACCTCCTAAGGAAATTATAAAATAATAGTGGAAATAATAAAATAATATTAGATGACATCATCAAATTTTAGAGGGAAAAAGGAAAAAAATATTTTTTCAACTCGTATTTTCAACTTATCTCCCTACGGGTTTACTCAAATTTCGAGCGGAAACACTCGTTGGATGCATAAATTGATTTCTCTTCGAAGGAGTACCCATGTTGCATACTTTCAATGGAACCTGCTACACGAAAACTGAGAAATACATGAAAAATGTGATTGCAATCATGTTTTTCATGTATTTCTCATTTTTCATGTAGCAAGGTCCATCGAAAGTATGCAACATGGGTACTCCTTGGAAGAGTAACTAACTTTTGCATCCAACAAGTACTCTCGCTCAAAATTTGAGAAAAATCTTAGGGAGATAAGCTGAAAATAGGAGTTGACAAAATAGTTTTGTTATTTTATTTTTTTTAATCTTTTTACTTTTTTACTCCACAAATGGTGAATCATCCCCCATGGTTGACATCATCATCTTGAATCCTATTGGTTCTTATAAAGTTTATTTTGGTTGTACATTTTTCTTAGGAGACCCATTTTAGACCTCAAAAGTCCCCTAATGGTCGAGGCTTCTAGTAAGAGAAACTTCTCCTACACTTTAGGAAAAACTATCAGAAGAGGTTCAACATGGGTTTTCCTATAAAAATCTACGGTTGCACCGCTAGGTTAGTATGCTGCAACAAGCCATCAACACGGGCCAACAGTGGCGCAAAAAGCATTGATCCTGAAAACTAGGTTTTTAGGCAAACTTCTTCAAAACTTTCTCAGGGCAACTTTTATTGTCTTCTACAAGGATTCTTTTGTATGTGTTTCATGGTGAATACACTGACAACTTTCATCATTTTGACGCTTTAGGATATGGTATGGGAAGTATGACAAAATACTGTATAACACTAAGAATGCCGAGGACGATGTTTTGTTGAAAAAAGTGTAAGTAGGTTCGGTCTTCATAGTGACATGATCTTTGTAAATGATGAAATAAAAGAAATAAAATTATTTTTGTATGCCTTGCTACATGGGTTTCATGAGAAAGAGGTTTATTTGTTAATGGCTCCCACTGAGGGCCTTAATATTTATCATTGAGTAAAAAGCTTCAATGTCATGTATGAAGAGCTCTTCTTAAGCATATGAAAAATATATGAGTCAACCTAGTGTCTAGAAAAGCCCTCCAAAAAGGCAAGCACAATCCTCTTGATGTCAACTAGAAAAATGAATTAAAAAGTCATGTCATCTCACCTATGGAGACACAACCATTCAATATAACACATCAGCTCATTTATGGAGATGAAACTACTATAAATACTCTGCTGAGATTTTTCGTATAAACACAATTCAGGATCTTAGATGTCTCTGAAATTTTCGATGGTAATTACAGTGGGTACAATGAGGTACAAAATTCAGATTCCTTGTATAATTCAGACGGGTACAGTGAGGTACAAAATTAAGATGAAAAGCATCTTTGTACTTTTCAAATAGGCACTACAGGGATGAAGTCTTGACACCCTCACAACCATGGCAATCATAGTATCCGCCTATCAAAATAGTAATCTCTAAAGCAACCTTATAGTCTCGACATACTTATGAAGAGAAGGATCTTAAGTAACACAATCACTGTCTTGAGATACTAGACAGTCTCGGCTTATCTATGATGATGAAGATCTCAATGAAGCTAGACAGTCTCGACATATCTATGATGATGAAGATCTCTGTGTAGGGTGTAGCCACAGTGACACACTCTGTCTCAACATACTTCTAGATGCAGTCATGATCTCAGTATAGACATGGTCATGATCCTAATGGAAACATAGTTACAAGATAAAGATCTCAGTAAAGGTGTAGCAATGGTGCAACAATAATGACCTTGGTGAAGTAGCAGTGATGATGATGATTTCAGCAGTAAGAGGATTGGTGTCTTGTTCTTGGGGTGGCATAATAGGTCAAGGGTCATGATCTTGGTATTCGTCAATTGGAATCTCTATAAAAATAATTTTGTGTGGGTTTTCCTCTCAAAGAGTGAGAGGTTTTGGCCGTGGCAGAAAGCCAACATCTTGTCTCCTTATCTCTTTGTTTTGGTATCTATTTGATGAAATAAGAAGGCACAATCTAATATTAAAGATTGTGCTGATAAGAAAGATTAAAAACACCTCACAAATAGTTATCTTGGCAAGAAGAATCTTACTAACCTACATTGCCCTAGATTCTTCAACATGGAATCAAAGCTAAGGTGTTGAAGTCAAAGGAAGGTCAACAAAGAGACATTCAAGGATCAAGCTTCAGAAAGGACATCAAAGTAGGTTTAAGGATATTAAAAGAAAGGGATCAAGATCTACAAGAATCAGTCTATGACATCAGTTTACAACTACCGACAGTCTCGGTGCTATTGGAAAGATGAGGTCTCGATGTTAGATGACAATGCTTAGAACTCAAATCATAGTCAAAAGAAGAAAAGCCAATTTTGGTGAATCAGTGTTTTTTTTCAATTGTTATTTTTACCAGTTACATCACTTATAATTAGAACATAAAATGAACAATAAAAATAAATACTTTTATTAATATCAATAAATCAAGTACAATATTTGTGTAGGGCTCCAACCCTAGATGAAAACACCAATCTTCAATCTCCCAGGCTCCAACCTGTGTTTTGTCAAGCACCAACTTGGACTTCCCAAGGCTCCAACCTTGTCACTTTGAGGCACCAACCTCTGGGGCTCCAACCCTATCTCTGGTACCGACACCAACCTGGTCTCTTGAGGACTCTTATCCTCTAGGGCTCCAACCCTACTTCCAATGCACCAACCTTGTCTCTTTGAGGCTCCAACATCCGGGGCTTCAACCCTATCTTTACTTCATCAAGATATGTTTGTCTTCTTCAACAAGCCCTATCAATCTTCAACTATGCCTTCACTTAGTCTCCACGTCACATCATCAATGACAACCTTGTTCTTCACATGAAGGTGTCACCACTGCTCTTCATGTTACCCAAACAAAACTTCTTCAAGGTCAGCTCATGATGGCTTCAATGCATCATGGTCTTCAATGATCTCCTCAAATCTTCAATATGTTGCTTCACAAAGTTTTCCAACGCTGCCCTATTATGTTATCAAGAGAAGACTTCAACAAGCTCTATTTGTGCAATCCCAATAAATCAACACTTCGACCATAACAATTGTGACAACTTCGACCACGTAGCTTCAACCATGACAACTATGACAACTTTGACCATGGAAACTACAACAACTTCAACCATGAAAACTATGACAGCTTCAACCATGGAAACTACGACAACTTCGACCATGAAAACTATGACAACTTCGACCACGGAAACTATGGCAACTTCAGCCACGGAAACTACAGAAGCTTCGACCACGACAACTATAGCAGCTTCGACCACGAAAACTACGATAGCTTCGACCATGACAACTACGACAACTTTGACCAAGATTTTATGCCCAAACAAAATTATCCCTTTTTTCGTCCTAAACAATAGTCTCCTTGTTCTCCTCGACCTTTTGTCTTCTTCTGTACTTCGTATCTTTGAATTCTTGCTCGAATCACTGATCAAAATGAGTGTTTAGATGTCTATTTATAGAGATTTTGTTTATAACTGAGGGGATACGTCTATTTGAAGTGAGGCCGAATTGTATGACTGAATGTAGGTCGGCTCTCTGCTAGGAATAATTTCCTTAACTTAAAAATTCAGTATCTCACAAACTATTGGGAGTTTGGGGAAAATATAGGCTCATTAGAAAGAAGAAAAAATCCTCTTTAAGATTATCTAGGATCCATTTTGAAAGGGTGCCTCCAAGATGTACAAAATAATTTTTCTTTGCGATTGTCGTTAAATTTTATGCATAAAAAGTTTTGGACAACATGAGGAATGTTTGGGATATCGTGACTTCTTCATTTTTATCAATGGCATCATAGGATCGTAGAGTCACTATGTAGGAGTGCAACATCCATGTAGCATGACACATGAACAATGTCATCATATACTAGCGTAGTCATAGTGCAACATCATTAGGAGAGCTCCAAAATAATCTTCCAACCATCAAATGATCTCCAACCATGTTATCAAGACCTCATCAAGTGCCATCATCAATTGTGGTCATTCATCAAGAATATGACATCATCAAATGTAGTCCTCCATAGGTCATCAAGGGCTTCTAAATGCTTGGCACTTGGCGCTTCTTAAGACTTCTTCATTAGTGACTTGACATATTAATTGATGACATTCTTATCAAACAAGAGTTGCGACATCATCATATGGAACCAAGCATCTATTATTTTCAACCTTATCATCTAATTCTAGGGTTTCATGATATTCATTAGGCATATCAAGAATATTTTCCATCTCAGCCAATGCCATATTGACATCAATGACAATATTGATTAACAGGTCATACTCAGTGAACACCCAGGTGGGTATGTACCTTGAGAGACAATGATGAAGGTGTTTATACTCATTGGTCTCACCAACATTGTGCTCTAATCTAATGCGAGATAGACAGTCAGTCAAGGCCTTGGTGTGGAAACATGTTGGTTACTATGATGCTATACAAATGGGTTATTGTCACAAACCCCCATTCTTATATAAATACATGGAATTATTGTAATATATATAGATATATATATATGTACGCATAGATGGTACACATTACATATTGTTGGTCAACTGTTCGTTGAATACTTATGCCACCACCCTTATAATTTTACGTTGTAACAATATCTCACCAACCTTATACCTTGTCACTGTTTAACATTTGGATTTTTTGTGTACCATATGGTTTGCGCTGGCGGTGCGACAACAGTTCATTCCCCTTTTCATTAATTGTCAACTCGCCGAGAGTCGAACAGCTGGCCCTCTCCTCGTGATTTGTTTACTTTCCGTCCCGATATTTCCTTTGGTGGTAGCTGTTGACATTAATGTTGCAGACGAGGTACTGGGTGTCTCGGGATTCCAGATTTGATCAACGGAGGTGATCCCTTCTCCTCCATCGAATGATCAGAAATCGTTATGGTAGCTTTACATGGAATTTTCTAGGGTTTTAGACTTCATTTGTTGCGCGGGTTGGCTTCCAGAGGTTTCCTCTGCTTGCAGTTTTGCACCAGGGATTCTTGTTTGCGTTTTCTGGGTTGAAGGCGAGGCTGAGCGCCGCCTAAGCACAGTGATACAGGTATCACCTTCGCGCGCTCCTTCTTTGATACCTTTGAACCAGGTATTCATGCACTAATTTTATGCATTCACCTTCGAATGGACCCGATGTTTGAGGTTCAGTTGATGTAATTTTCCTAAACTAATTCTCTTGTTTGAACGATGCAGGGTTTGGGCGAATCTACACTGTGGTTATGGAGCGCCAACAGTCCTGTAGGGTATTTTGATTTCTACTTTCCGGGTATGGTTCCCTTAAGACCCCTGCTATGTTAAAAAGAGTTGGAGGATAGGGTGCCGATTCCCACGGCTGAATATTTGCTTATTCTTGTCAGGTTGCTCATTGAGTCCTCTGTTTGAAGAAATGGTTTCACTATAACGTTTCCTCTGCTGAGAGGAAAACTGTGGTTACCGTTCCATGAGGCATCGAACTTTATGAATTTATATATTTTTATCGTTCTTATTTTGTTCAGGAACTTCCAGTTCCGGGTGATTTAACATGTAATATTGTGTACTGTTTCATTAACATATGAACACAGTCATATATGAATTCTCGGTCATATATTGAGAAAGGGATTCGTTGTATACTTTGGACTTCTAGTTTAATCAGCTGCACGCTCCGATTATGATGACCATATGAACATATTTATGTTGTTGTTTAACTCTCGTATTCTTTGCTCGATATGGTTAATGGGTTTTGATAATTTATTTTTGTTTTGTTTATAATGAAGCACAAGATTGCTCGGATGTATCACCCATCTAATTTCCACTAATGCTCTGTTCTATGTGTTAAAGAATTTGGTTATATGAACTCTTGCGCATGCTAGCGCTCTGAGATGTTCTGGGTTATTTATTAGTCCAAGCAGTGTGAGTGTTGTCGGCGTCTCTGTATTTTCTTGTTACCCTATTGTATATATGTGGATACCGTGAGCCATAGGCACGCGACTATGCCTGTAAAAGAGTTATATATCCTTCAAGTTGATTTTCTTGCATAGTTAAGAGTTTAATGCTATGAAAGTTTATGTATGTGATTTGCGTATTTGGAACTATTCGATGATGGATTCGATAAGGCATGGGAAGGCCTGATGACTCTCTGACGGTCTTTGTTCTATTTTACATTATACTACAGGTACTACACTGTAATTGTCTATTTTTCTATTGTCCGACATTATATGCGGAAATGATTAATTATGATGAGAGTTCTATACCGTTAATCTTAACTCCTCTTTTGCTTTACTTTAATTTACAGAGCAGGGATTTACTGTACTTTATCATAATTATTGAGTCTAGATTTCTATATAGTTAATCTTAACTCTTCTGTTTACTTTATATCTAATTCTTTACCATTTTATTGCTATTTCCAATTTAATAATTGAACAGACCAATGATTAATTCCTCTTTTTCTTTCCTTCCCTTTTTATAAACCCTCAGGTTGTTCTGCTACTGGATTTAAGAGGCCGCGGGTGTCCTTATAGATGCCTGCAGCCACTTTAATCCTAAGGCACCACCTATTCTGTTCATTTAAATGACCCATCGTTATTACAAAAACAAGGTTTTTCCGGAGAACACATTCTTATAGATTGCAATCAAGCCCTCAACCGAGGTAATCTAACTATATGTCTGATAACAAAACAATATACTTACCTATACTGCTATACGCACAGTTTTCCCACTTCTCCTGATTTCGGGAAACTGGTTTCCAGCTTGTCTTTTCTCCCGTCCACGAGACCCGTCTGAAAGACTGAGTCTCCCCCCAAGCTTATTTGCCAGACCACTACCTTCAGCAAATTTTAATGCACCTCAGTGCTCATGCTATCTGGTCCTCACCAGACTTAGCATGATTCCCTCTTTTCCTTTTCCCCGTCTGTTCCTCTAACAACCCAGTTCTTTCTTCCTTCCATTTTTACTATGGAAGAAAAGGAAAGTAGTTAGGGTTTTCTTGGCAACTGTTTTCTTTAAATCATCAAGAAAAGAAAACAACTTCCCCATGAGAAGTTATCATAATTTGATTTATTCAATCCACGCTCAATTACAAATTATAATATTTATAATTATATAATTTTTTGAAAGTAAAAATAATTCTTGTTCAATGTTTTACCCATGATGGTAACAACAGAAAAGTTATTTATAAATTTTCCGGGGTCATTACAGTTACCAATCTGACTCTTTTTATGAGAAATTCTTCAGATTGAGAATGACCAATCACCATTATGAATACCTCCCTAGTAAAGAGGGAGTGTTGAAAAAAGTGTAACTAGGTTCGATTGATATGATCTTTGTAAATGATGAAATAAAAGAAATAAAAATATTTTTGTATGCCTTGTTGCATGGGTTTCATGAGCAAGAGGTTTATTTGTTAGTGGCTCCCATTGAGAGCCTTAGGATTTACATTGAGTCAAAAGAGTCAATGGCATGTATGAAGGGCTCTTTTTGAGCATATGAAAAATATATGAGTTAACCTAGTGTCTAGAAAAGCCCTCCAAAAAGACAAGCACAATCCTCTTAATGTCGACCAACAAAATGAATTAAAAATAGCCATGTCGGCTCACCTATGGAGACACACCCATTCAACATAACACATCGCTCATTTATGGTGACGAAACTACTATAAATACCCTGCTGAGATTTTCATAAAAACACAGTTCAGGATCTCGAATGTCTCTGAAATCTTCGATGGTAATTATAGTGGGTACAATGAGGTACATAATTCAGATTCCCTGTATAATTCAAATGGGTACAATGAGGTTCAAAATTCAGATGAAATTCATCTTTGTGCTTTTTGGATGGGCACCACAGGGATGAAGTCTCGTCACCCTCACAACCATGGTGATCATTGTCTCTGCCTATCAAAATAGTAATCTCTAAAGCATCCTTACAATCTCGGCATACTTATGAAGAGAAGGATCTTAAAGAACACAATCAATGTCTCGACATACTAGACAGTCTCAACATATCTATGATGATGAAGATCTCGGTGCAGCTAGACAGTCTCATCATATCTGTGATGATGAAGATCTCGGTGCAAGGTGTAGCCACAGTGACACTCTATCTTAGCATACTTCTAGATGCATTCATGATCTCAATATAGATATGGTCATGATCCTAATGGAAACATAGTTACAAGATGAAGATCTCAGTAAAGGTGTAGCAATGGTGCAACAATAATGACCTCGGTGAAGCAACAGTGATGATGATGATCTCAGTAATATTAGGATTGGTGTTTTGGTCTTGGAGTGGCATGATAGGTCAAGGGTCATGATCTTGGTATTCGTTAATTGGAATCTCTATAAGAAGAATTTTGTGCAGGTTTTCCTCTCAAAGGGAGAGGCTTTGGCCCTAGAAGAAAGCTAACATCTTGTGTTCTTGTCTCTTTGTTTTGGTAGTTATTTGATGAACTAAAGAAGACACACTATGATATTAAAGATTGTGCTAATAAGAAAAATTAAAAACACCTCACAAATAGTTATCATGGCAAGAAGAATCTTACTAACCTACATTGCCCTAGATTCTTCAAAATGTTCCCCTTAACAGGGTGGGGTTTGTAACACCCCTGATTTTTGTAATGTAATGGTACTCTAATTATAAATATATTTGAATGGCTTGAAGAGTGGAACCACAGATCCATGATCTGAGAGGGAAAATGAAGAATCATTAGGGGAATTTTGTGGTCTAAAATGGGCCTCCTAAGAAAAATGTACAACCAAAATAAACTTTATAAGAACCAATAAGATTTACGATGATGATGTCAACCATTGAAAATTATTCACCATTTTTGGAGTAAAAAGATTAAAATTTAATAAAACTTGTTTTTCAACTCGTATTTTCAATTTATCTCCCTATGCTTTTACTCAAATTTCGAGCAAGAGTACTCGATGAATGGAAAATTTAATTCCTCATCCAAGGAGTATCCAAGTTGCATATTTTTTATGGACTCTGCTATAAGAAAAATGAGAAATACATTAAAAAAAATGTGATTGCAATCATTGCAATCATGTTTTACATGTATTTCTCATTTTTCGTGTAGCAGGGTCCATCAAAAGTATGCAACATGTGTACTTCTTGGATGAGGAATCAAATTATACATCGAATAAGTGTTTCTACTCGAAATTTGAGAAACCCGTAAGGAGATAAGTCGAAAATACGAGTTGAAAATATATTGTTTTCTTTTTTCCCTCTAACATTTGATGATGTAATCTAATCTTATTTTATTATTTCCACTATTATTTTATAATTTCCTTAGGAGGCCCATTTTAGACATCAAAACTCCCCTAATGAACCTAACTGGTGTTAGTTGGCACCACTACTTAATCAAATGTGCAACTAGCAAGAAAGATCAAGAAGAACATTCCATGAAGAACATGAAGAGAAATACAAGAAAAAGGATAAAAAGACATTCAAACAATAAGTGGTTGGCTTTTTGTTGAATGAAAGAAGTTTGAATACAAAATTGGATTTTTGGGCAAGGAGCCAAACTTGTGAGCATGATTTCCCACTGAGTTTGCTTGAAAAATCCCCTTGAATCGTGGAATTGGCTCAAGGGTGACTGCTACAACTAGTCTATGGTTGGGTGGAAAATTGAAGTCTCGCCTTCAATTTCAACCATTGTTAGATCTCAATAAGTGTTATTGATTGTGGGCTATGAATATGATGATTAATTTTTTTTATTGAAATTAATGTATAGCAATGTGATAATGTTGTATGGTTATAGGAAATTGTTGCATGGAATCAATAGGAAAAATGCCTTGATTGTTCTGTGGATTATATTAAAATTCTACCTTGAAGTCGTAAGAAAAATGTCTTGATTTTTATGTGCAAGTTAATATGTGCATGTGGGCATATAAAACTCTGTGATTACAATTGCTCACTTTTATGTGATAACCTTTCTTCTGGGAGGTTCCAAAGGCTAAAACTTGGACCATGGTGAGGGGAAATCTTGTTAATTCTTTGGTTTAGTTTTAAGATCTTGCATCACGAAATTTTAGGAAATATGATCAAAGGAAGTTGGGCTTCCTAAATGCATATTTAAACTAGTCATGATGACATTTCTATCATACTTTTTCTTTTAGGAGGTTCTAGAAGTTGAAACTTAGTCCATAGTGAGGGGAAATCTCTTGGATCATCTAGTCCAACTTTCAAATCTTGGGTCGTGATACTTTAGGAGATATGATTAAAGGATGTCAAGCTTCTTGAATGCTCCTAAAATTGTGCATCAAACAAGTCATGTTAACATTTATGTTATAATTTTCCTTCAGGGAGGTTATATAAGCTGAAACTTGGTCCATAGTGAGGGGAAATCCCATTGATCATCTAATCCAACTTTCATATCTTGAGTCAAGATATTTTAAGAGATACAATCAGAGGAAGATGAGCTACTTGAGTGCTCCTAAAACCGTGCATCAAACATGTCATGCTAGCATTTATGCTATAACTTTTCATTTGGGAGGTTCAGGAAGTTGAAACTTGAAACATAGTGAGGAAAATTCCCACATATATTTAGTTCAACGTTTAGAACTTGGACTACTATAATTTGACAGATATGCCTTAGAAATTTTGCCATATTAGTTTACATGCAAAGTGTTTGAAGAAATTCCTAAATGGTTTAATTATTAATTGCATATAAATTGTTTGATGAAATGCCCCAACAAAAATGTTGTTTTTTTGGATGGGGACAATATTATTGTATGATCGTATTGTGTTAGTTGATTTATGCCCATTTGCATGCAAAGAATTTGAAGAAATGTGTTAAAGGTGTTTAATTGCAATTTGCATACAAACTCTTTCATAAAATACCTCAAAAACAAAATTCAAAAGTTGTATGATTGAGTGCCATGTTTCAGTTAGTATGTTACAAGTGGAATTAGATTAATGTTTCTAATTTGATTTCATACAAAATGTTTGAAAAAATGTATACAACAAAAATGATACCCAATTGGTTGTATACAAGGTATTTGAGAAAAGGTTTACATCTAAAGTGTTTGATAAAATCTATGAGTTGAAAATCAAGCTTATGCAAGTATGGTTAGGATAAATTTTGTAGGGGTATCTAATAAAGTGGTATCAAAGCTTATTGTCAAGCTAATAAAAAGAAAAAGAAACTTTTGGGTACCCTGTAACCTTTGTAAGTCATTGAGGGAACTAGGTATGTTACATTTCTGATGGTGCAAAAATCACCTAAATCAAAGCTCGTGTATGGAAATTATGTTTCCTACAAGTTGACCTAACTTTTTAATCAATATGGTACAAGTGGATCCCCGTCATCTCCCATAATGGATACATGTGAGGCTAGCCATGTGTGGACTTTCAAGAAGATTCTAGAACGTCCAAACCTTATCACTAGTTGAAGGTTAAGGCATGCAAAAAACTGACTATCAAGCTTTTTTAAATACTAGGTTGTTAAGAATAAAAGGGGTTCTATTCTTTAGCATTGTATTTATTCCATTGTTGAATGAAGCATCTAGGAGTAGGATTTTAGAGAATAACATAAGAGAGCAAATTTAGTAGCCATTCAATCCATAGTGTAATAGGGAATTCCATAATGAGTTCCCCTTTCTATTTATTTGCATATCATAATTGAAGAAACGAGAACAGAGCACAAGCCACACCTTCTAGCTTTGTTTCCTCATGTTTTAGGTTTCATAGGATACATCTTATGTTCATTGTATGGATGGCATGTTCATTTGTTTTATTCTTTCATTTCCATTTCAATGATTTCATACATTCAAGCACTAAGCTAGTAATAATTAATCCAGACTCTTATGAAGTAAATTGCATAATTAAGGATTTCATAATATTATGCACTTTGTTGTGATGAACTATTCCAATGGAATACTCACAATAGTGTACACATCATCCTCTATTTCCTTATCCTTGAAATCTTTTGCTTTATCCCTTTCGTATCATTTCCACCCTTTTGTCCTAATGCCTATGCTTTTCTTGGATTAGCCTTGATTATGTGATCCACTAGTGTCTTTTGATGCTACTAGTCTTTCGAACTTGTCATTTTCCCATTTTTGAGACTCTCCTTAACCTTCAAGGTGTGAACCTTCTTTGTGAACTAATCTAATAACATTAGTAGTATTTCATCTTTGACCTTTCTCTCAAAGGTTCATTTTCTTTATCCATCTTTTCCCTTATATTTTCCTTTTACCTTAAATCTCTCAATGCATTCATATATAAACTTTTATACAATCTTTGAAACTTCATTATACCATTACTTGTGGGTGGGCTTTTTTAGAGATTTCATCTTCAATGGGATTGCAGTAAACTTTAGGAATGAAATTGTTGTAGGGAGGTAGGTCCTTTGTCCCACAAACAAGGAGGTCTCATACACCAATTTGGTGCATAGCTTGGCTATGACCTTATTATTATTATTTAATATGATTTTTTCTAGTTTTTTGCTTCTTATTGAATTCATCAAAGCCTAAGAAACTATAGTGCACTTCTTACTTGGGTTTTAATGCTTTTGAGTTCTTAATATTTTTCCTTTAGTATCTAAGGAATTACATATGTTAATTTATTCTCAATCTTATTATTCACCATGTGTACCTTTCATCTAGGCTACATTGTCTTTTCCATCTGGTGAATATTGCTCCAATATTTGATGATTTGCATATCAATGAGGTTAGATGGCTCTATTTTGGGTATTATAAGATTTAGGTCAAGGGACTATGCCTCACATATGCTTCTAATGTCATTGACTCCAATTTATCTTTTGAAAAGAATTCCCTAAACTAGTTTTGTGGTGGCTTAAAGGGTGTTACCTTCTAGTTCTTATCACTAAATTGCTTGTTTGTGAACCTTATCTATGTAACTACATCTCTTATATATATGCTACACTTCGTACATATATTAAAAATGATATGGGATAATCTAGAATCCCTGTACCCTAATATACATATTCTCTTGTATCTTGAACCAATCCTTAACTCTCTTTTATTGGAGTTTCCCTCCACATCAAACTAGGGTGTTGATTGGTCTCGATCACCCTTAAACCTTCTGCAACACATCACGACATCATCTTCTAAAACACATCACAACACCATCCTCGACCTACCTTTGGGCCATAATCCTTTATTGATATGCTTTTGTAGTCCTCCAATCACGTTTTTTCGACCTTTAACATGTTTGAAATGCCAATTTCTATTGTGACTCTAATACAACGCTAATAAATCCATATAACAATAGCAAAAATTAAGTGCACCAACCATTTGAACAGGTACATAAATCATATACCGTTACATGTCAGAAAGTACTATATGAGTATGCTGTGAAGAAGTCAGAGTTTGAATTCCATTTAATTAAAGACTAGATAAAATGTATTAAATTAATATAAAAGGTCCTAACATATTGACTTTATTTTAATATATAGTTTATAATCCTTTATTGATATGCTTCTCTAATCCTCTAATCAGATTTCTTCGACCTTTAACATGTTTGAAATACCAATTTACCCAATTTACCAACCAAGTGGTCAAAAGCACTAGAATGATATAAATTATAGACACTTAAAGCTCACTTGAGTCTTGACAGACGTACTATAGATGCATTTACAGCTAAAAGTTAATCAAAATCACATTCCATTCTTTCCATATATCTGGTATAATTAAAAATTCAAAGCCTTAATGGACATTCCAAGCATTTATCAGGAATGAAATTGCAACTTTCAGCAATTAAGAAATCACATGGTCGTGTTTCAAGTGGACACTAATCATGAACTTAGTGTCCTTTTTCCGTCTCATCCTCTCTACAGCCTTTATGTTCAGCACTTCATTCATCACTGACACGGAATTCTCTATCTCACTGTTTTTCTTTCCCCTGGAGACAGGTGAAGTGTTCACCCAAAACATTCAGCGAGAAAATATCATACAAAGTATGAACTTATTCATGAAAAAAGGACATCAAAATGTATCAGGAACCTCTAATGGAGATTATTAAAATCCACAATATTACCTTTGTTACCAAGACATATGACAAGAGAAACAAAAATACTGAGGCTCTTGCAGGTTGCTTGGAGGACATTAAAGGGGCTTTTCATTGCTTGACCAAATATGCAGCTCAAGAAAATGCAGAGAAAGTTTTGTGATCCACCAATATTATAAGGATGAAGACACTGTAGTGAGAAGAAAGATCTACTCAATCCCAGGAAAAAGGAGGCAATATATCCTGAACTCTCAAAAAATAAGAAAATCTCTAATTATGTACATCCATATGCAACCCAACTTTCACACAAGGGATGATGACTCCCTAGGAATCATTCGGTTCAAACTTCAAATATCATCTTGGTTAGTTTATCCATTTTCATTTGATAACACTTTGCTAGATGGTGGTACTTCAGAATCTTAAATGCTTTGCTCCATTTCCAATTGAAAATACTTTGACAGGTGGAATTCTGGAATAGTGATCGCTCTTCTCCATTTTCACTTGACAACACTTTGATAGATTGTAGAATTCTGGAACCTTAACCATTCTTCTCCTTTTCCACATGGCAACACTTTGATAGATGATTGAATTCCAGAATCTGAATCACTCACCTCAACAAGCTATTTAATAAATAAAGGGAAGGGTCCCTTATTCATTACTCTGGCATGCATAAAGGAAATGCTAGAGCTCGATAAGCAAACAGGTTGTGGCTGCCCATGATATAAAGAGCACGTGAACCCATGCCCCAAATGATACATAAATGATGAATCCTAAAGCTGGTTGTGGTTATGAAGACAAAAGTACAGATTTTTACAGCCTTCTGGGGCCTATATTAATTCAATAAAAGCCACATCGATTCATGGATTACAGATCTATCGACTACTGTGATCTAATAGTTTGAGTTGCAGTCTCTGCCACTCTACTGGATGATAGAATTTCTCTAGGTTGTAGCTACATGGAAACCTAAAATTTTGAAGACAGGAACATGTACTGAGAAATATCTAGATATACAAGGGATTAGGAACCGGAAATTTCACTCACCAACTTACCAATAAAATCAGTTCTTGTTTAACTAGGAGTAATTAACTTGTAATGTCTTGACTCTTAAAAGAGGGCATCAAGTTAACACTTTGGAGAAATGACAGTCTATTTCTCCACGTGTTCTTTTGAAATTATTTCCCTATAAAAAATGGTTAAAATGGGTATGATAGCCATACATCCATCAAATTCCAAGTCTAACTAACGTCTTGAAGTATAATTTCCGTATAGTGGCAACCAGCCATAACCATTTGGTCCTATCATACCAAGACCAACAAAAGACCCCACATGCTCCACAGGTTTTGGAATGCAAGCCTGGTAAGTGGTAACATCAGGTGCTTGGCATCTACAGGATAACCGATACAGTGCTTTGATATTGCAGCATACTTGTCATGTGACCGTCTAGATGCCTCCAATTTTTGTGCTACTGCTTCCTCATAGTGGAGATGCTGCAAAGTGGCTTCTTTGTCCGTTCACATTGATATACTTCTAAACCTTGCAAGTTATTTCAATAAAAAGTGAATGACAAGCAACATCCTGGGTAACTCAGGCCCATTCTACCGGACAAAACTAAAGCATTAACTAGATGTAACTCAAGCATAAATTAGAAAATATACAATTAAAACAATTTGGTTCCTCATTCCTTGCTCCCATTTGAGTTTAATGGGCTATACAGATGAATCAAAATTGGAAGTAGATCCAGATTTTAAAAAGCAGGTCCACCAGCACAAAACCAGGATGCCCATAAATCAGGAAGAGCATGATAAACAGAAATGTTACACTGTAAAAAGGCTTAAGCTTGAGCAGAACCCAGTTATTACGCAATTAAACTGATGAACAATTTAATGTGACTAAACAAAATTGATCTCAGCTATACTAGATTGCTCGTGACAACCAGCCCCATATCTGTCCGTGGTCGCTTCAGAAGAGCTTCTGAATTGATATTTCTAACTTGGTCATCTTGGAATTCAAAATTTGGAGATATTTTGTCATCTTTAAATGCAGCAGTTTCTGGTAGCCTAAAACTTACACATAGCATTGCCTGCAAAGTTCAGGTATGATAATATATCAAAGGCACAGGTGAAACAAAATATTAATATTAAAATTTAAAAATAATCCATACAGACCCGAGATGAAACAACAATGTTACTATTGCTATTAACTCTATTTAAAAGGGCTTTGCACACTTCATAAATCTTTGAAAAAAAAACATAAGTATAGTCAGGTTCTAGCCTAATGAAAAACGATGAGATGGAGTCACGCAAATTGCCAACATAATTTGAAAATTGGATTCTAATAATATTTATGCCATATTTACTTCAATAATTCAATGAGATTCTTAAACTGACGACAGAACAGCTTTTAAACTCCCTTACCACAAATTCACAGCTAACACTTTAAAAACCCCACAATGACAAATTAATTTTCCCAACAGTTCCCATAACTCCTCATTGAATATTGCACAATTCTCCATAACCGTATCAACTTCACTTCTAATAATCACCACTAGATCAATGATGACTTGGGAATTTGACAAAATTAAAAGTCTGTACATCATCATCTTCTTAAAATGAATTCATTTGAAGCATTAAGTACCACTTATTACTTGCAAACTTGTACTTTGACAATATTATCTAGACACTATTCTGAATTATTCCAAAACAGAGAAAACGTATCAACTTCACTTATAATAATCACTAACTACAACAGTGACAACTTCGGCATTTGGCACAAATAACAGGTTGCACACCATCACCTTCTCATAATGACTTCATTTGAAGCATTAAGCACCACTTATTATTTGCAAACTTGGACTTTGACAATACTATCTAGACTCTACTTTGAATTTTTCTAAAAGAGAAAACACAAATAAGGAGATTTATTGTTGGAGATTTCTGGAATAGCAGTGTGTAATATTTGTCAAATCCAACAATATGCTATTCAGGAAATCTCCAACAATATGAATAATTGTGGAAATCTCCAATCACTCAAGGAAATTTATGTTCAATATGTTGACCTAAATGTCATTTGTCATACATAAGGATGGATATCGTAAATTAGTATTAAACCTGAAGTAAATTTCATGATACACAAGCTTCTATGCACTAGTAATTGCAACTATATAGGTAAGGAAACTATTTACAGAAATCATATGTTAGTACAACAAATTTACGTTAAGTAACAAGTATATAAATAATTGTATGCACCAACAAATCCATGAACTGAATAACCATAATTGATTTTCATGGATCCTAATCATTGCAATTGTTTTCCATGAATTTGAAAATTTAAGACCCTTCAGAAAATCTAGGCTATGCCTACACTTAAGGTTGCATCTAAACATTACCAGCAAATCAGAGGTTCTAATTTTAATTGGAAGCAACCCAGTACCAAGGCCTCATATGACTAGTCCACCACAGAATGCATTGGCGTCCTTTTAAGACCACCAAAAAAGCTATGTTGTACTGGCTGTGGGGACAGGGGGACGAGTTTCCAAGATGGCTAGAGCGCACCGCCAAATTTTCAGGGGATTGTAGCTTGGGAACAGCAACTGTGGCAACTAATTTTTATATTTATTAAAAAATTAAAATTAAAATAAAATTTAGTAATACAACATAAACATGAATAAAAAAGATAAATTAAAATATAAAAATTAAAACTATTACTATTTTGAAATTCAAATTACAAAATAAAATACTAAAATGATAAATCGAAACTTGAAAGACTAAAGTCTAATACTTATAGTATCTAATCGTCATTGAGAATTGTTCATCACAAAAACAAATTTGGTCATCATTGCATAACTTAAGAAGTACTATTAATTTGTTACAAGTTACAAGATACAACCTACAATCTACTACAGTGTAGTATCTACATAATCATTCTGTGATGCATGATGAATCATTTCAAAATTTAAATAGCAGCTCAAGCGTAAAAGTAAATAGTAATAAAATTTAATAAAGCTGTCAACATGAACAAGTCATTAAAATTTTAATACAAATCTCAAATTAAGAGTCTAGAAAACCATGGATTATAATTTTATAAATTATAGACTACAGTGCAAGAAACAAAATGGCAAAAATTAAAATAATATAGTCACTAGTGTAGTTGCCAAATGGAAAAATCAAAATGTCTCAAAACAACAAAGAAGGAAGTATGAGTCAATATCCATAGTACCATGAAGGTTGAAGTTACTCAGAGATTCATATCTTCTGCATCAAGTCTATCTAAAAATGCTTGAGCCTCACTATCTTCTCTCCCATCATCATCAATGCTTTGCAACTGCAGCTCAGTGTCATCTAATGGTACATTAACCAATCCTGTATGGATAGATGGCCCATCATCATCATCATCAATCTGTGAAGCATCCTCAGGATGTACATCCCATTGTGTTGCAGGTCCCTGTAAATACTTTGGAGTCTTCCTTGTAAGAAGGCGAACACTATTGTGCACATAAACTAGTTTCTCTACTTTTTTAGAGGTAAGCCTATTTCTCTTAATAGAGTGGATAAAACTAAATGTAGACCAATTCCTTTCTGCAACTAAAGAGCTAGCAACCTGAGATAATAAACGCATAGCAAGAGTGCCTATTTCTAGTGCTTTGTCCCCATACATCCTCCACCATCCACTGAGACTTTTTTGTGCCATACCCAATAAATATTTCTTTGCCGCTCTAGAGAAAGTGGGGCTACTAAGCAAAGCAAAATCAAGAAACTGTTCTCGAAATATGGTTGCTTGTTCTGATGTATACATCTTTTTTATGGCATCAATAAAGCCTTGTTTCACTTCAGGGTCATCTATTGGTGGAACTCTGTCTTCTCTCTCCACATACCACTTTGGATTAAGTGCATAAGCGGCCATATGAAGAGGTTTGTTTAACCTGTTCCATCTCTTTTCAATCAACATTTGGAGTTCATTAAATAACCCCATAGAGGGCTCTCTTTGATGAATGATGGACTTGATATTTCCAATCATGCTATCAATTGTCTCATATTTTTTCCCAAAGCAAGGGGAATCTGAATATGCATACATGATTAGCTCCACTATTGGAACAGTGAATGAGACAATGTATTTCACATCAACCCATTAATCATCATTCAACAAAAACTGCCTTATCTTCTTTTCCTGCTCTGTTTTGAATTCCTCCCATGCAGACCACTCAAAACTTATAACAATGGCCTTTAGGGTATGTTGAACCTCTAACATGTGATCAAGAAGGAGATAGTAGGTAGCATACCTTGTATCTATTGGTTTCAAGAAATCCTTTTTTGCATAAATTCTATAAATAGTTAGAGAGGCATGGTGGTTGCAAATGAACATTTGCCTCTCTTGCATCCAAAATAATGTGGGTGATCCAAGAAATTTTACCAATGTCTTTGAGTGCATTATTTAAAGCATGCACACAACAAGGAGTCCAAAATAGATGCTTGTACCTACTTTGAATCATCAATCTTGCAGACCTACAAACTGGTGCAAGATGTGTGATAACTTGAACTACATTTGTAGGACCAATCTCCCCAATTGCATCTTTTAATACTACATATTGAAAGGTTGCTATTGATTTGGGGTAGCATTGGATGTGCTCAAGCCATGAAAATTGCTGGAGAGGCTAAAGCACATGAGATCTCCAAGACCCAGAAGTGGTTTCAACAGATTGTACCTGGTTTGGGAGATATTAAAATAATTAATATTTTTAATGGAGTTCCTAAGTCTAAACTTAGAAAAAATAAAATATTAATGGGTATTAATATAAAACTGGGTTAGAAAGTTCCAAAAGTCATGGATAAAGCCAAATCTAATCTTAGCCATTGATTAGAGATTTAATCTTGGTTGTTGATGACCAACTAGAAAATTATAAGAAGAGGCTTGAGGGTCAGTTGGAGAACACACCAGAGTGATCAGTGATTCATTTTGCTAGAGCGGGGTTGCTAAGCAAAGTTGAATCAGTGATCAGCAGCGAGGGGCAGTGAGTACGAGGCAGAGAGGCAGAGACAATAATGAGAGATCAACGCAGAAGCGGAGAGAGCGAGAGCAACAACCATTCTAGGCTACGCAGAGCCCAACAGAGGCAATGCAGAGGCCAGAGGGACTGTGTCATCCACGTAGAGGTTGTTGGAGTGACGTAGAGGGTCCTAGAGGCTGCGCAGTGCCTCAAAGGGCTGACGCAGAGGGTCCTTGAGTTGACGCAGGTCAGCAGAAGGCTGATGCAGAGGCCAGAAGGGCCAGCGCTGAGCTTCAGTTGTGTCAGAGAGGGTTTCATGGGACAAGTTTTCTAAATACCTGTTTCTGAATATAGAGGTATTTATGTCGTGTATTTTTCTCTGTTGGGTGAGCCAGTTAGGCACCCAGTTGTACTCAGATAGACTGGTTTTCCCGCATTGGGTTTTTTTGGGGACATTTGTCCAAAAACAACGTTGTCACTTGTGTGCTTGTTTTCTTTCATTTGATGATCTGTAGATGTTGTGACTGTATTGTGTTTATTTCGGTATTTAAATGTATTAAAGAACTTGTTCGAATTTAAACAAGTAGAAGAAAAAAACCAGCAGAATACAAATTAATTTTCTAACGGATAGGCTTAGAAAATTCAACATGGTATCAGAGCGTGGTTGCAGATCACAGGGAAACTGAAGGCATCATCTTAGCAGAGCATTTGCGGTGGATTCAGTTGTCCTGAGAAAGGCAACGCAGAGGTTGACGAGGGCAGAAACAGGTTCACGCAGAGGCCAGGTGGGTTGACGCAGTTGACTGAGGGAGTTGTTTTGCCGATGTTGGGATTGCACAGAGCCAAGAGGCTCAATCCTTCAGTTGCTAGGGCATAGGAGGCTGTGGGTAGTTTGTGGAGCAAAGCTGGTGGGGTACTGTGGTCAGAACAGTACCTAACAGGGCACGACCAAGGTGGAGGGAGTTGCTGCCCAGGCAGATTTCTAGCCAAGGAATCTGAATCAGTGTCGCAGTTGCATAGACAATCAGAGTGGGGCAACATGACGTTGGTAGAAGGATTTCTAGGAGGGAAGTAGAGAGACTTGGAGGAGTCGAACCAAGAACTTCCAGATGGGAAGTAGAGAGACTTAGCAGGAGTCGAACCGAGAACTTCCAGGCGGGAAGTAGAGACTCGGAGGAGTTGACAGAGAAGAGCAAAGAGATGGTCGTGAATGGGCTAAGAGATCAGGATAGGCTAGACAGAGTGTCCAACTTTGTGGTTTGGAAGCCCAGGATCTTGTCCATTCTAGATAGACATCGCATCAAGGGCTTCGCCTTGAGAACTATGGCCATCCTAGTTGACCTAGTAGCAAATGATAGGTACGAGGAGGCAATGGCTAAGGCAAAGTACATCATCTTTTATGGGGTCAAGGATCATGTGGTACCACATATTGCCGAGAAGGAAACGGCAAAGGAGATGTGGGACACTTTGAAGGCATTGTACCAGCATTCTTTCATGCAGTGGAAGATGCTCCTGGAGAATCAGCTAAGGTCATACCAGATGCAGAAGGGAGAGCAGATAGATGTCTTCCTCGGTTGGTTGAAGGAGATCCGTGACCAGCTAACTTCCATAGGGGCCATGTCAGATGAGGAATTGATGGTGAGGACCGCACTTAATGCAGTCTTCGAGAATTGGGAGATATTTGTCCAGAGCATATTGGGCAGGACGAGTCTTCCGGATTGGGAAGAACTATGGGCGACTCTTCGTCAAGAAGAGATCAGATGGCTAACAAAGGTAGGGAGAAGCAGTAGAGGGGTCAGGATCAAGAAGGAAGAGGAAGAGGATGTGGCTCTAGCATCTGCGGGGAAGAAGGAGAAGACGAAGAAGAAGGACCTCTCTTAAGTCAAGTGCTTCCATTGTGGGGAACTGGGTCACTATGCGAACCAATGTCCAAGGAAGATGAACAATAGAGAGGTTTCTAACTCTAAGGCAGCGCCAGCGAGGGCGGAGAAAGAAGTCGACGAGGATGACAATTGTTCCATGAGTGCTCATGTGCCACTTGAGAAGAAGTGGGGAGACATCGAGTTGTAGTCATGATGACTACAAGTGTTGAGGGGCAGGATCCTTGAGGTACCTAACCTCTTGGATTATACCTTGTTATAGGAGCCCCGAAGAGGAGTAGCAGGACTAGCGGATGTCAGTAGAAACGGATGTGGATGAAGTAGTTGAGAGTGCTACAATGCAACAGTCCCCAGACAGCGTGAGGCTAGCAACCTGCAACAGTGTGAGAGGCACAGGAGTGTTGCACCAGTGCAAGATGGCACAGAGAGGTGTGCAATGGTGCGAGATGCAAGGAGTTGTTGCAGCAGCGCAGAGGTTAGTACAGGGAGCACTTGTGAACGACAGAGGGAGCTTCAGCATCAGGAATGTTTCTAGTCTGACAAGGAGTTTCTAGCCTGACAGGGATGTCAGAAGTTGGGTGGATCAGTTACTTATTTCTTAGTAACTGAGTTGTGGTGCAGTAGCAGTATGCAGTAGCACAATCCAGCATGATGAGGGGAATGCAATGCAGATGCAGTGTTGGGAGGATGGACCAGTAGCAACACGGATGCAGAGAGAGTTGTCGTACAAATGGAGCAGTGGCAGTGGCAGAGCCATGGGAAGTAGTACAAGATGCAGCAGTGCAGAGGAAGTTGGGTGGGGAGACCTAACATCAACACAGGTACCGGTGCCAGATAATCAAAGTGATGCTCAGTGAGGAGTATTGCTAGAGCACAGTCCTTGCTAAGAGGGAGTGTTGATTTGGGGTAGCATTGAATGTGCTCTAGCCATGAAAATTGGTGGAGAGGCTAAAGCACATGAGATCTCCAAGACCCAAAAATGGTATGGACAGATTGTACCCGGTTTGGGAGATATTAAAATAATTAATATTTTTAATGGAGTTCCTAAGTCTAAACTTTTGAAAAATAAAATATTTATGGGTATTAATATAAAACTGGGTTAGAAGGTTCCAAAAGTAATGGATAAAGTCAAATCTAATCTTCGCTGTCAATTAGAGATTTAATCTCGGTTGTTGATGGAGCAATGAGAAAAGTATAAGAAGAGGCTTGAGGGTCAGTTGGAGAACACACCAAAGTGATTAGTCATTCATTTTGCTAGAGCGGGGTTGCTAAGCAAAGTTGAATCAGTGATCAACAACGATGGGCAGTGAGTACGAGGAAGAGAAATAGAGACAATACTGAGAGACCAGCGTAGAAGTAGAGAGAACGAGAGCAACAGCCAGTCTAGGCTACGCAGAGGCCAGAGGGATTGTGTCATCCACGCAAAGGCTGCTGGAGTAACGCAAAGGGTCCTAGAGGCTGCGCAGTGCCTCAGAGGGCTAATGCAGAGGGTCTTAGGGTTGACGCAGGTTAGTAGGAGGCTGACGCAGAGGCCATAAGGGCTAGCACTGAGCTTCAGTTGTGCCGGAGAGGGTTTCGTGGGACAGGTTTTTTGAATACCTATTTCTGAATATAGAGTTATTGCTGCCGTGTATTTTTCTCTGTTGGGTGAGCCGGTTAGGCACCCAGTTGTACTTAGATAGAGTACATAATAATATAACCCTTTGAATAGCTACACCGGTTTTCCCGCATTGGGTTTTTCTAGGTACATTTGTCCAAAAATAATGGTGTCACTTGTGTGCTTGTTTTGTTTTAGTTGATGATTTGTAGATGTTGTGATTGTATTGTGTTTATTTTAGTATTTAAATGTATTAAATAACTTGTTCAAATTTAGACAAGTAGAAGAAATAAACCAACAGAATACAGATTAATTTTCTAACGGATAGACTTAGAAAATTCAACAGTTGCATCCTTCATCTTTCCGGTACAATCAATTGCCCTTAAGAAATATGGTCCAGTTGGAGAGGTGACAATGATGTTCAACAAAGGCCTTTGTTGAATATTTGTCCAACCATCCATGATGATTGAACACCCATATTCAACACATGAATTTTTAAGGCCTTCCATCACCGCCTGCATAACAATGTTACCCTCAATTTATTGTAACCAAGGGGCTAAAATGATGGACCCAACAACAATGATTTTATTTATCATCTCTTTGTACTGAGGGGAACGAGTGGCATTAAATGACATTCCATTGACAAAGAAGAATTCGGCCACTGCATCCTCTGCCTCATTCTTGTATTGCACATTGAACCACGCTGCTACAACAACTTTGCATTTCTTACTTGAACTAGATTTACTGGAACTGAAATCAGTTGAATCTTTTTCATTGATTTCTCTTTGAGAGTACTTTTCTTCTATGCTTAAAATTTTTGGTTTTTTGAAGACAGTAGAGTTGTCCTCCTCCATCTCTACAATGCCACTTGTGGAAGCCATGTGAATTTTAGTAAGTTCAATTCCCTTTTCCAATGGACAAGTGCATGCATTTACTCCATCTCCAAGAATAGACAAAAGATGATAGTAAACCCTAGTGTAGCTTCCCTTGAAATTATGACCACAAAGGTTACATGCCCACTCCTCTGAACCACCACTGTTTTTCTTTTCATTCTTGGTGATTTTTTTGTCAAATTGAAGCAAGGGTTTCTTTGTGTTGACGATTTTTTTTTTTTGCCCCTGCTAATGTTTTACCTTTAGGTTGAGCAATTGCTGAAGTATTGCTATCCATTTGATTTGCTTTGAGAGGTGAGGTCTAAAATTTAAAAATACAATAGAATTTTTTTTTTTTTTTTAAGCAAAGAAATTAAAAATATCAAAACATACTACTAATTAAAAAAAAAAAAAAAAAAAAAAACTTACTTGGCAACCAAAAACGCACTGTTGTTGCAAGTTTCTTGCATTGTTGCTCCAAGTTTTTTGATAGCTCCAAGCAAGAAATTGAAAACTCTGATAAAAAAATAAAAACACTCAAAAAGTTTTAAAAAATTATCATTTATGGGTTCTAGTGAAGACAGATAAATCATAAACTAAAGTTAAAATTTTTGCAACCTTCTAACCTGCGTTTTTCTGGCTCAACTTCTGACTTTTGGCTTGCCTTGCTGCTTGGCAACAAAAAACGCAAAATTGTGTTTAGTTGCTCTCTGTTGGGCGTAAAGGGCGTGAAGGGCATGAACTGTTGGGCGTGAAGGTCACTCGCTGCTCGTTGCTGGGCATGAAGCCTGCGTCCAAGTGAACCCATGTTGTGAAGCATGCCTAGAAGCCTGCGTGAAACACTAAAAACCCTTGTGCGTGCGTGAAGAAAACTACCTACATGAAGCTTGAACTCTCCCTGTTGAATCTCTCCCTGTTATGTGGGTTATGTTATATGCTTTAGCTTTTACCTTTGTGAACTTAGGTATGCGCTAAGTGTTGAGATGTCAATGTTGTCAATGATGGCCATATGGATTGAATATATATATATATATATATATATATATATATATATATACGAACAAAATCCCAAGAAGCATTGGACCCAAGGAGCAAGAGGAGCAGTACCAAAGAGAAGAGCGAGAAGCAGTTTAAAGATAAGCCATCGGGAGCCAAAGCAAAGCCATTGGAAGCCAAGAGCAGGAGCCAAGATAAGCCAAGGAGGAGCAGATCTAAGAGAAGACCGCATATGCTCAAGAGAAAGAGCCAAAAGGAAAAAGCAGCGATATCAGAGTTTCGGAGCCCAAGAAAAGAACGAAAAGAAGTATTGAAGGAGTGATATCGGAGGACCAAAGAGAAATGATATTTCGAAAGAAAGCCAAATAAGAGCCCGATCAAAGAAGTAATATCCAAGAAGAGCCCACAAGAGCAACCAATATGGTCTATCGAAAATCAAGCATATTGGAAGTTTCACATATTAGAGGTTTCCAAAAGGTGCATCACAAATGTCACGATATTAAGGCAGACCCGAAATCCCACTTAAACCCGTTGTATAACTATATCGGGTCTGGAACATATATCGAATATCAGAAGATAGGTCCGTCGAAAATTGGAGGTCGGGCAGCACATTAGCGATACGATATGCTATATCGAAGATCGCCAGAGGAGCCATTGGAGGTCGGGCGGTCAATCACCAATGCCGTATATCGGAAATCGAGTGATCCATCCCCGATATGCCACATCAGGTCATCAGATCATCAGAGTATCGCCCCATCAAGACATCGGAGGTCAAAGCAAGTAGGGTCGATATGTGATATCGAAATATTGACATCGTTGACATATTGAAACTTTGGCATGTGCACAAACTAAAAATCCTCGATATCCATGTGGTCCAGATGTACGGGAGTAAAGTGGTGATGTGGCATGTGGGACCTCTCGACATCCATTATAATATGGTTTCACATTGTTTAAATGTATTCATTTGATCAAAATATATGGCCTCTCCTATCTTGTTATTATAATATGGCTTCCATAACAATGAAACTATGTTATATTAGGTCGATTATTAACAAAGACCCCTTCCGATAGCTATGTAATATATTTTCAATGTGCCACCTCATGCACAAGTCAGCCTCTCCTCTAATGAACGTGTCTTTTCGTTTATTGGTGAAATTTGTATAAACACAAGTCAAATACTTCATTTCAAGCATCTATCTCGGTGAAGAATAATATTGCAAAAGCTAGAAAAGTTCACATCTCGTGAACAAAAGTGCCCGAGGAAGACTCCAAGGCATATTATTTGGGTTAATCAGATTATAGTCAGATTGGAGAAGCTCAAACATATGATTAAAAGGCTCGGGTCTGTGATAATCTTTGTGGAGTAATATAATTCAGTTTTTGAAAATTCTTTTGTGCAAAGTAATCGACTTGGGCAAAATCGGACTTGTGATTTGAAAGCAGTGATATAATCTTCAAACCTGTGAGTACATTACCTTGGACTTGCGTTGGGCCTAAAGTACAGAACTCTTGTATAAAAGGTTCGGTGGTTGGCAAATTATTGACATCCTCTTGAGAGCAACATTTGGCCTAGTGAAGAATTTGAAGAAATTGAAGAAGTTTTATTAAAGCATTTTGAATAAGCCCTCTTGAAGATATTTGTTGAAGCAACCTTTGGAGTGGACTTTCTTTTATAGGAAACATCAGATACTTCTAGGGGTAGCCTAACTGGAGACATGATTGGAGATCATGTTGCATGGTTGAAGACATCATGAGGTGACTTTGGAGATCTTTGTTAGGGTGACATGAAGAGCAATGGTGACACCTTCTAAGAAGACAAGGTTGTTATTGATGAAGTAATTTGGAGAAGACATCGCTAAAGAGATTGACAGGGCTCATTAAAGAAGATATTGGGAGTTGTGAAGAATCATCAAACTTATCTTGACGAATTGATGCTAAGGGTTGGAGCCCAAGAGGTTGAAGCCTCATAGAGACAAGGTTGGTGCCTTGGAAGATAGGGTTGGAGCACTAGAGGATAGGAGTCCTCAAGAGACCAGGTTGGAACCTGTACCAGAGATAAGGTTGGAGGCCTAAAGGTTGGTGCCTCAAAGTGACGAGGTTGGAGCCTTGGGAAGTCCAAGTTGGTGCTTGGAAAACTATAGGTTGGAGCCTGGGAGATTGAACATTGGTATCTTCATCTAGGGTTGGAGCCCTACACATTATTGTATTGGATTTATTGTAAAGAAAACATTAATAAAAGTATTTATTCTTATTGTTCATTTTATGTTCTAATTATAAGTGATCTAACTAGTAAAAACAACAATTGAAAAGAAATATTGATTCACCCCCTTCTCATTATTTCCAACACTAGGGTAGGTAAATGATTTTATTTATTTATTTTTTATTTACAATTTTGAATTAAGTTGTGATTTTTAATCTTTTTATAAAAAATGAAAAATTTTAATATTTTTTTAAGTTGTAAATTTAAATTATATTGTGGACATCCAAAAGTCCCCGATTTATCGAGGGACGTTTTGGAAATCCCTAAAAAGTCCCTGATTTTTCGAGGGACGACTAGGGAACGGCCTTGAAGTCCCCAAGTCCTTGATGGAGTCCCCGACAAATTTGGAACATTTTGAATGAGTTCCAAAGTCCTCGGGTCGTCGGAACGAAGGAAACGTCATCAATTATGGCGGGGACGGGTCCCCATGCAACATAGCAAAAATGTGAAACTACGTTATGTGTCAATTCACATCACTTAAATATTGTTGAATTTGTAACTATGGTTGGTCTTCATAATGTACTTTTGGTCACTGATGTAATGATATTTATCATTGTAAAGCATATTTATAAATGCTTCAGCCAAAGGAAAATTTATTTTATGTCAAAGTCCCATTGCAACTTTTAAAATATGTAAATTTGAATTTTTGAAGTGAAATTTTTGGCTCCAAAAGTGACAAGTCGGCTTCCCTCCAAGTCAAGTCAGCCTTGGCCAAGAGACACGTTCACTCACCCTAGAAGGACCACTATATAAAGGCAACTCAAACTTCTCATTTGGGCAATTAGCATCCCTCTCAAGACAGTTTTTGGGCAAGTGAGCAAAGGACAAGAAGGACAAAGAAGGACAAAGGAGGCTAGATTCTCTCTGCTCTCTCTCTCTCTAGGAACTCACACGTGTGAAGGAATCTGTCTCTGTGATTCGTAGTTTTTAGGGCAACTGTTGCAGGGGGCGAAATTTTCTAGGTTACAGGGGCAATGGCTGCATGGCTGAAATTCTGGGCAACTGGTTATTTCAGGAGGGTCGAAATTCTGGAAGTGCAGGATCAAGATCAAAGTGCAGGATCAGTTTGGGTGACTTGACTTGGAGGAGAAGACCAGGTTTGACCATAGGTCTAGGTGTGTCTCTAATTGAACAAGAAGAAATTTCTCTATTGAAAAGGTTGCTGGGTTTTTACTTGTAGTGGACTTTCCTAGGGTAAATCTTGTCTCTGTTTTGTGCATCGTGATCTCTATGGTTCTACTGTTCTTTATTGTTGAATTTCTAAAGTATAGTCGCTGAGTGATATATGGAATAACTAAATAAAAAGATCTACATCAAAAGTAATTATCAGAATTTCAGAAATATTGTGCTAACCCTAATTGCACTGGAAAATCAACAATTATGTAGAGTTGCTTGTCAACACTATTCTCAAGAAGGGGAAGGGGGTGGCAGCGAGTAACACTGAACAGATACAAGTTGCTTAATGTGGAAGTAATATATTCTATAACTAAAAGAATCTACCAGTTAGATAAAAGAGTTGGAATAATTCTATATCATATAAATTTTGTTCGCATGTTCACAGGGAGTGTCTGTTTGTTAAGAAAGAACCATTTCATGTTCAGAATCAACAACTGAAGTTTTACCTTATTTGGAGCCACATCCCGAACTCTATGGATAATTGGGTCTTCTATTTTACTCAGCAAGGCTGTTTCTGCACGCTGCATGCACATATAATATACAATGTGAAGGTCAAAATAACAGTAGAACTATGGAAATGAGTCCATATTATACGCACAGTATTTACAAGCAAACATAATTTCCAGAAAATAACAAAACACCACTTCAAAAATACTACTTTCATACCAAAAGGCCCAATTTATATTGAGTTAACATGGCAATGTTACTTCACTTCAATTATAGGGAATGTCTCTACATGTCATTATGAGAGACTTTCTAAGGTGAAAGTATTACATTCAGTACGGCTATCAATGAAACTGCCTTCGAAATATATAATTTATACAATTTATCGGTGATAGGATACAGAATGAATGGAGTAGATCTGACCTTCAATGAAGGATTATTCTTTTCGCAACAAATTTATTTGAGTGTGTTAATCAAAGAATTAAATGGAGGTATTTGCTGTTGTTTTCAAGTCCATCACATTAGGCCCAACATTTCTTCTAAAAAGATTAGAGATTAGCCCATGTAGACACAGTGCTGCATGGCAGTAAAACGAGAGACAAGCTGGTGTTGAAATTTTCATCTCATGATAACTAAAAGTACAGTGTTGCAATATCCCTGATTTCTCCTGATATTTCTAATCTTTCACAAGTTGTTTAGGTTGTCAATTTGTCCGATATTTTCCAAGTTACTTCAACTCAAGTTCATTCTTGCTGATATTTTCTGATATTTTCCCTGATATTTCTGATGAGTTTCTTTTCAGAGCCTTGGTGCCATATTTGCAACATTGATCAACTGCATTCAAAGAACTGATCCTACAGCTAATGGAAAAGGAGAAAACACCTATAAAACAGTAGATCTGCTTAAACAAAAAACTGTAAGATAAACTCAAGAGTTTAGACATTGCATATCACAAGGTTAGATCAAACCAGCAGAAACCTAAAGGTTAGATCTACATAAACAGCAAACTGGAAACTCGGGACGCCATAATAGATATCTCTAGTAGCAATCACATTCTTTGCTATTACCTATGGAATACAAAAATTACATAGATTGGCATTACACACAACTTTCACTCCTGAAACATACTATCACACAATAGCAAAATCACTCTACTACCCTAGTTCACTCTCTAGCAGAATCCTTCTACTAAGATTAAATAAACTACCAGTTAAACCTCATATTGTATGAGGTTCCACTTCATGATTTTCATCACATTGTGGAGATTTGCTGCTGGTTCCTTGAAGATCTTTGGCTTGGGGAATGCTCACTTATTCTTGGTTGGATGATTGCGCTCCCTTCTTGATGGTCTTCGCATGTGCTTGCCTTGTTGATCTCCCCTTGCTTGCACTTTTGATAGAAGTGAAGCATACTATCTCATTATGTTGGTTTCAGTATATGCTTATATTCGATATAGATGATGGTTCTAAGCCCCCAAGGGTTTGGATGATGATGTTAGGAGGTAGATGTTTCATGATGTTTCCTAGTGACTTGGTGTGTTGATGTATGATGTTGCTGTCACTAGGATGCAGTATTCTACATGGTCCCTGTTACCCACCAAAAGTGGGTGACCCCATAGGAGAAACAATTTCTCCCACATTTCTCATCCAGCCGGCCAGCGAACAGCCCTTGGCACCCACCACTAGCTTATGACATGCCATTTTATCTCCGCCACCTGCATTAGTCATATGTCTTCTCACGCATCTAGCAAGAGCACATCGACAAAGGTGGGCCTCTGATCAAAAAGTACTTTATTCATTTTGCAATCAAGTGCTTATGCTTGTTTGTATTTGTTATGAACAAATTTCATATGCGCAACACAATACTCAGGAGATCTGAAATATGTAAATATCCATTATAGGACAAGTAGTATATTTATATAGAAATGTACAGAAAGCATAAGATGATCATTGTTACAAATGAGGGTCCGCTAATATACCTAGGCCGGTGCCCCTGCATGAATGGTCATGTCCTTATAGACATGCCTCTTCTACTCTGATAACTAATTAATCATTATTATGATTGTTATTATTATTTATATTTACCAAGATATATATATATATATATATATATATATATATATATATATATATATATTTCCTTGCTCTTCAAAAGGTTTTGTCCTCAAAGATTAGCGCTGACAATGCGTGTCATCTATTTCTTTATCTTGTAATCTGTTCACATCTTTCAGAATTTTTCAATTTTTTATCTTTGTTGATACAAGATGATAGGATCCTCTGAGTGATAAACAAAATTGTCGAACTGAGACGGGATTTGACCATCCTAAGTCAATCTTTTGGGGAATCTTGTGGTTACTGGACATTTCATGTGAATTTTTATCACAAGACTGAATTGCACTAACATTAGTAGTCTTCTGGACAGTGAACATAAGTTCGTTGTTTCTGTTTTGAGTGAGACACATATGCAAACTGATTGAGTTTTCTGCTCTTGTGATTCAGATGTCGATAAGGAATTCTAGTGGTTTGATTTTCCCTTATCATGCGTGTGGCAATTTCTTGATTTACTTCAAATACTAATTTTGTTGAGTTGGTTACAAAATCTTCATTTGGATTTTTCATCATTTGAACTGTAACAACGAAATATGTTTTTACTGCAACTGGCTTGTCATCTGGTTGAGTTGTAATATTCATTGGATGGATATTCGCTCCTTTTTCTTCAACTTGAATTTATACATTTTAAGGTTTCGATACGTCCTTCTCGATAAGTTGTTGTACCTTGTTTTCCAACGACTTCTTGTCCTTCTTAAGCTTCTTAATTTGCATTAGGAATTTTTCAATATGCTCCTTAAGCCGAGAAACTTCTTCATTTTTGTTAACAATGATTTTGTCAACTTCCCTTTGCATATTTTGTATCGTTTTTTTACTTTCTTGAAAATTTACTTTTGAGATATCTTGTATGTCTTTTGGTGTTACGGAATCTGATTTCAATGTAATCTCTTGTAGTGTTATTTTTTCTTCTTGTAGGAAAATGTTAAAAACTTCTTCATATTTAGGATGAAAGATCCTATTGATTCCATCCCAGGCAAACCCAAAATTATATCACTATTGACACAATTTAAGGTTTTAACGGTGAATTGCAAAATAAAAGTATAGTCTCCAATACTTAGTTGTAGATTGTTTATGCCATATTTTTTGTTACTCATTGAATCCATCGTTACAATTATCTTCGATTTTGGAATCACTAATTGATTAGCACATTCAGTACTAACATAATTATTATTTTGAGTAAGATCCATAGAGATTATAATATCCCTTCTTGTTGAAATATTTAACTAGGTTTGGTCTTCATAATGACATATGTAATGTTGATATTATGTATTCAATGAAAAGAAAATAGAATATATATATATATATACATATATATATATATAATATATATATATATATATTATTGTACTTGAGACATGGGTTTCATGCTCAAGGGAAATTTATTCTAGGTCAAACTCCCATTGAGAGCTTCTAGGATTTTTCATTGAGACTATAAAGTTAAAAGAGTCATTGTCATGTATAAATAACCCTTCTTGAGCAGGTTACATATTGTAAGAAATTTATTTGAGTCATTGTTAGAGTCAAAAGACCCACCAAGGCCTCGTCATAATGCAAAGGACAAGTTGGCCTATCAAAGACATGTCAGCCTAAAAGCAATGTCAAGTCAGCCTAATAGGAGGCTCTAGGAAGCCTATATATAGGACACTCGGCCTCATTCAGGAAGACACACTTCTCACATCAAGGAACTCCATCAAGGATAAGAAAGAAGCCTCATATCTAGCGAAGAAGAGGGAGTCAAGCAGATAGATGAATCGAAGTAAGTGTGGGTCTGTTTTGGGTCTTTACTCTCACATATGCAAAGAGAAACTAGTGCAATCTGAAATTGCAGCAAGCCAAAATGCAATCATCTAGGAAAGCTGAGAATTGTCTTCAAAGGAGTCTTCACTACAAGCTAAAGTCCATAGAAGAAGAACCAATCCCAAGCGAAGTAAAGAAAGAAGTAGAATCTCCATCTTTCCTTACACATGCAGAAACTAGGGTTTCTGCAATAGCCAAAATGACAGTCACGAATTGCAGGTCAAGTTGCGGTATAAGGGTGCAAGTCCGAGATCCAAGACTAATGAAGGAAATGCATTTGTTACACGACAACATTTACTTGGTTTGACTTTGCAAAATAAGAAAGGTTTGAAGATTCTATAAAAAAAAGAATTCAAGTGGGTTTACCTCTCACATTGGAGAGGTTTTGGCCCTGGCTGATAGCCTACATCTCATGTCCTTTCTCTCATTGTTCCTTTTGGTTTGGTAGCTATTTAATGAAGAAGAACACATAATAATAAACAAGTCAAAAAATAACCTAATTAAAAGTAAAAAGTCTTCACAACTAGTTATCATTAATAACGAAATCTCCTCATCTCTTTGCCCTAGATTTCTCAACATGGTATCAGAGCTAAGGTGACAAGTCAAGGAAGGGCAGCTCAATAAAAGAAACTCAAGGATCAAAGTTTGAGAAAAGTATCAAGGACATCAAAGCATCAAGAAGATTCTCTCATCTCCAAGGAATTTCAAGGACAAGGATCACATCATCATCTTGACAGAAGTCAAAACCCTAGTTCGTTCAAAGAAGGCATCTACACTTGAAACTTTCTTGGGATCCTCACTCTATCAATCATCAAACGAAAACAAAGGACTTTAAATCATCTTGAAATTTTCTCATTTCATCATCAAAGATATCAAGGCAATCTCCCTCTCATTGAGTCAAAGGGTTTCATCTCAAAAGGAAATACTTATTTCAAAGAAGATCATCCAAGAAGCATCAAGGCATCAAGTTGAAGAGTTCATCTTCACTTTACAAGTAACTATTTTTATTTCTATGAGTAAATCTAGTAAAATGACTTCACTTTGCAAGGAGATCAACAAGTTGGTTGGGTCATCAAACTTCCTTGCATGGAAAAGGAGGATAGACTTAGCCCTCAAAGAAAATGAAGTTATTGATCATGTCAATGGAAAAGTCTCCATATCATCTGAAGGGAAAATACTATCTAAATATATGAAAAAGGATCTAAAGGCTCAAAGGATTCTTATAGAATCCATCAAGGATTCCCTCATCCCATATGTAGCAAAGTTGGAGACATCAAAAGAGATATATGATAGGGTAGCAGAATTATACTCTCAAAGCACGACAAGAGAAGTCATATCACTAAGCTCTGAACTATACAAATTGAAAGCATCAAAAGGATGAAGAGATATCTACATGTCTTACTAAAGCATCACAAATAACGAATCAACTTCAAGATCTATGAGAGATGATATCCGATAAAGAAATGATTACCATTGTTCTAAATGCACTAGCTGACGAACAAGGTAACCTTGTATCAAAGGCCTATGAAGAGAAGATAGCTATCCCATTCAATAAACTGTGGTCACTATGCAAGATTGAAGAAAATAGATTGAAGGAAGAAGTGATGTAGGATCAAATGAGCAGGATCAAACATTAACTGTCATGATAAGAAGAAAAGGAAAATTTGGAAAGTTTGCTCCTCAAAAAAAGAAAAAGATCAATATGTCGCAAATCCAATGTTATAGATGTCAAGAATATGGGCATTACAAGAGAGAGTGTCCTAAGCTCAAGAAGGACAACAACAAACGAAGAAGGGAAGATGTTAATTTTAGGTATGTTCTATGCTAGAGCAATTTATTTCAATTTCTTTTCAGATTAGCAATCACATCAGCATAAAGTAAACTGCAGATAGAACATAAATATAAATCACAGAAGACAAGCCAAGACGAGGACACAAGATGTGGCACTAGCCAGGGACAAACCCCAATGTGGGGAAACCCTTGATTAATTCTTCTTTCATGTTCTTCAAAGTTCTGCAGAGAAAGTGAGAGAGATAGTACAATTACAATAGAAGTCAACAATTTGATTTTTGATATCGGCATGAGAAGACATATTGCTTCAATTGATTCTCTAAGGTGATGTGTTCACCTATCATAGTTTTGCATCTTGTCTATTGCTGCACCTTATCATGTAGCATCATGCAGTACCTTGCACTTTATGTTGCTGCTCATGTCACTGAGCTGCTCCAGTTATTGAGCTGCTCTTTGTCACTGATCTGCACCTCAATATTGATGATCTGCACTCAATCACTGTTATGTTGTACTCAACCTACAGCATCCATCATCACTGCTATACTACTGCATCACTGATATCTTCAGTACTGCTACCATCATTGATAACATCATTGCTGCACCATGACTGTCCCTTGAAATTACCACAGAGGTAATCTCTGCATCTTCAACGAGATCATGATTTTACAAGAACTAGATCATGACTTTGTCACTGATCATGATTTTACAAGAACTATCATTGAGAGCTTCTAGGATTTGTCATTGAGTCTATAAAGTCAAAAGAGTCATTGTCATGTATGAATAACCCTTCTTGGGCATGTTACATATTGTAAGAAATTTATTTGAGTCAAAAGTGTTGAAGAGTGTAACTAGGATTGGTCTTCATAATGACGTGTTATTATAATTTTATGTCACTGATGTAAAGAAGAAAATAAAATTATTTGTAATTCTTGACTCATGGGTTTCATGATCAAGGAATTTTATTTAAGGCTCCCATTGTGAGTTGGGCATTTAGGGTTGGTCATCATGTCATAAAATCCTATTGATTCAATGTCATTTATGGAAGACCCTTCTTGGGCATGTTGCCTATCTAAATGAGTCATTAAGAAAGCCTCCAAGACCAAGCTCAAGCACCTCCTTCAAGTCGGCCTAAAGATATCTCTAGAAAGGCATATCGGCCTTGGCTCGAGGAGATGTTGGCTTAATTGATGGGCAGATCACTATAAATAAGGCAGCTCATCTTTCATTTGGAGAAAACATTTTTGGTCAAGGCAATTTGATAGAGAAAATGTGCAAAGAAGTTCAATCAAAGGTCAATAGAAGCCTTATATCCAAGCGAAAGATATAGATCAAGGTCAAAGGGAAAATAGAAGAAATTGCAGGTCTGTATTGGGCAAAGTTTCTCACACGTGCAAGGAAGGGTTAGAGCATACACATACTGCAGAGAAGCCAAATTGCAAAACTTCAAGAGTGTGAGTTAGGGCAAGAAACTTATCTATACTTCATGCCAAGTTAACATAGAGATCCGATCTAGTTGAGCAAAGAAATAAAGGGCAAAATTTACCCTAAATCTGTCACACGTGCAAGAAGAATAGTCCACTGCAGAAGGCTGAAGATTACAGTCAAGGAGACCAAAAAGTTCAAATATGTGTTGGAGCGAAGGCTAAACATTGAAGAAGAAATTGTGGCTGAATCATCAAAGGATTAACTTTGATTTGAAGTAAGTTGACTTGGTCTTGGGGAGGTTGTTGAGTAAAGGGTCTTGGTGTTGTTATTCGTCAATTGAAGTCTTTTTAAGAAGAAGAATTCGTTTGTGTTTTCCTCTCAAGTTGGAGAGGTTTTCTACGTGGTTGATTGCCTACATTTTGTGTCTCTTGTCTCTTTATTGTTTATGCATTGATAGTCGTTTGATGAAAAAGAACTCAATAATTATCTAAGTAAAGAGAAGAGAAGATCATAATCTAAACAAGTAAAAAGCACTCACAAGCAGTTATCATTAGAAGAGAAATCACATAATATTGATGCCCTAGATTTCTCAACATGGTATCAGAGCTAAGGTGACAAAGTCTGTGAAAATTTCTTAAACCCGAAAATCCCTACTGCAGCGATTGATGATATTTCCCCTATTTGTTAGATTTACATGAACAAGTTATTTGTAGTTTCCTACAACAAACATCGACATACATACACTGCAGCCTACACCAATTAAATAATATGCCAAAACAAGAAACTGAACAATAGAGAAATATACAACACAAATGACACAGTTGTTTTTAGACAAATGTCCTTGGGAAAACTCAATGCGGGAAAACTAGTGTAGCAAATCTTAGGGTTTTTATCATTAAGCTGAAGTATTTTTTAAAACAACCTTTGGATGCCTTGTTGGCAATCCAGTATAGAGAATATCACTCGGCAAAAGAAATTAATGAGATTACCTCACTCTACTCTGCAAGTCCCGATTGATCTGACAGTTGAACCAACGAGTTCTCGGGCTACTTTTGCGTTGCCCCTGTGTGGGCCTGCGTTAGCCTCTAAGGCACTGCGTCACCTCTGCTAGAGATCAATTTGCTTCTCAGGTGCTGATTCCAACCCTCTCAGCTCAAAACGTCAGCCTCCTCAACAAATTCGTACTTTTGCATGGAGGCTCTGTGCTGCTCAGCGTGGACCCTTCCTGACTCTATGTCACCCTCTCTAGCCTCCGTGTTGCCTCCTTTGTGTGTCTCGTTGCCTCTCTGTTGAGTATTCTTGGCTTCGGAGAAGATCTTCCATCCAAAACTCCCTCTGCCCTTCTTTGTGTGATCACTACAAATCACTGCGCTTCCTCTAGCTTCAGCAATTCGATCTGCCTGATCAACACTGTGTGTTTTCCAAATGACCCTCAAGCCTCCTTAAATAATCTTCTCGTTGACATTCAACAACCTAGATTAGAAGCTAAATAATGGCTAAGATCATTTCTACTTGATCCTCGTCTTCTTCTATAAGTTACACCCACAGTTAGATTAATACCCATTAATTATTTTAATTTCCTAAGTTTACACTTAGGGACCCATTAAAAATAATTAATTATTTTAATAAAACATTCTCCAAGTGGAATTTCTTAAAATGTTTTCTAGGTTCTTTGGAATACATGTGCCCAAGCCTCCCTGCAGAATTTGAGACTTAGAGCACATCCAATGCTACCAGAAATCAACACTCCCTCTTAGCGAGGAATGTGCTCTAGCAATGCCTCCCACTGAAACATCACCCTGACTTCATAACGTCGTCCTCTGTGCTGCTAATGTCTGACATGTTGTCCACCAACTATTGCACTGTTGTTGCAATTGTACTGTCGCTGACACTACCATTGTCAACATTACATCCGTACTACAACTCCCTCTGAAATTATGCATCCTTGTTGCTGTTGGCACTACCACTACCAACTGCATCTACACTGCAAACTAAAAACATCCCAAAATCTGAGCAAGTGTTTAGCATAGATGCATCTCGATGTTGAAGATATGAATGTTGCTAGTCCCACGCTATCCCTCTGAAGCCACTGCGTTGTTGCTGCTACTACACTGTGCCTCCCTGCACTGCTGCAACTCTACACTATGCTACTCAGACTTGGCGTTCTAGCCACTGCATTTGTCACTCCAACACTCCTCTGCACCAATTGACCTTGGTCTATCCTGCTACTTTTGATTTGGGCTCCCATAGCAAAGAATTGATTTGAGAGGTGGCTCCTTAAGGATCTTGCCCATATGTAGCTCTTTCGAACTAGAACTCCAAATCAACCCACCTCCCTCCTAGAGGTATCTCAGTTATCATGGAAAACTCCTCCTCGATCTTCGTGGGTGCACCCTTCAAATCGTGCTTCTCATCTTTGTCCTTCTTTTTGAGAAGACATTGTTTTGCATAGTGACCCATTTCACCAAACCTGAAGCATTTGATCTTCGAGACGTCCTTCTTCCGCCTTCGCTGCTCTTGCTACCCGTTGGATGCAAGAGCTGCATTCTCTTCCTCTTCCTTGGTCTTTGACCCACTGCTGCTGCTTCCGTCAATCTTACACTTGACCAAGTCTCACCTCAACTCCTCTTGCTTAAGAGCTGCCCACATCTCATCCCAATTTGGCAAAGTCGCCCTGTCTAGGATACTCTAGACAAAGACTTGCCACTCATCTGAGACAAAATTGAGGGCCAGTCTAGCCAACTCGGACCCTTGAGGTGTAGACCCCACAACTGCTAAGTCGTCTCGGATCTCTTGAAGCTTCGTGAGGAACGAATCTATGTGCTCCCCCTTCTACATCTGTGCAAATCTCAATTTCTGCTCTAAGTACATCTTCTGCTGCTCGAAAGATCCTTGATACAGCGTTGCCAAGGCATCCCACAACTCCTTAGCAGTCCCTCTGGTAGCGATGTGATAAACCATGTGATCCTTTACTCCATCTAGGATCATCCTCTTGGCCTTCGCCATTTCTGCTCAGTACTTCTTCAGCGGATCTTGATCTGCAAGCATAGCCACCACGTTATCGACATAAGTCTTGAGAGAATGCTCATCTAGAAGGAATGACATCCTTGTCTTCCAAATGACATAATTGGATGCTCCATCCAATCTGTCCTGATCTCTCAGCCCACTGGTTGCCATCTCTGCCACGTCGTACTACTCTCTGCTTCCTACTGTTGTTGCTCAGCCAATAAGAAAATGGACTTCTTCGCAAAAAGTCCACTGAGGAAAAATTCCCTCACTGTGCTTCTCTTTTCTCTACTGATGTCTTTCTACCCAACAAAACAACCTGTAGAAAAACTAGTCCCACCAGCTCTTCCTCACGCTAAGGCTCAACACTGCTCCCTTTGCCATGGCAAAAATTTGATCTAGAAGCCCTTCTCCTTTGTCGACTCACTCAGAGAGAGACTGCCTCAAAAATTCTGCCCTCCCGGCTTGGACAGCGCAATCTCTCTGGCGATACGAAGTGTTGCCTCCTACAGCGATTTCGATCTCCCTTTCTGCTCAGTGTTGGGTACTCTGGCAATGTTCTTCTTTCTTCACCTGCATTGCTTTGATACCAGGGGAAAATTCCTTAAACCTAGGAATCCCTACTGTAGCAACTGATGATATTTCTCCTGCTTGTTAGATTTACATGAACAAGTTATTTGTAGTTTCCTATGGCAAACATTGAAATACATACACTGCAGCCTACACCAATTAAATAATATGCCGAAACAAGAAACTAAACAATAGAGAAAGATACAAGACAAATGACACAGTTGTTTTTGGAAAAATGTCCCTGGAAAAAACCAATGCGGGTAAACCAGTGCAATAGATCTGAGGGTTTTTATTATTAAGTTGAAGTATTTTTTAATACAACCTTTGGATGCCTCGTTGGCAATCCAATATAGAGAATATCACATGACAAAAAAAATTAGTGAGATTACCTCGCTCTACACTGCAAGTCTCGGCAGATTCGGCAACTGAACCAACAAGTTCCCTAGCTACTTCTGTGTTGCCCCCGCGTGGGCTTGCATCAGCCTCTAAGGCACTGCATCACCTTTGTTGGAGATCGATTTGCTTCTCAGGAGCTTATTCCAGCCCTCCTTGCTCAGAACATCAACCTCCTCAGCAAATTCAAACTTCTATGTGGAGGTTATGCGCTACTCTGCGTGGGCCCTGCGTCACCCTCTCTAGCCTCTGCACTGCCTCCTTTGTGTGTCTCTCTGCCTCTTTGTTGAGTATTCTTGGCTACAGAGAATTTCCTCCATCCAAAACTCCCTCGGCCCCTCTTTGCGTGATCACTACAAATCACTGCGGTGCCTCTAGCTTCAGCGATTCGATCTGACTGATCAACTCTCTGTGTGTCTTCCAAATGACCCTCAAGCCTCCTTCAATAATCTTCTCATTGACATTCAACGACCCAGATTAGTAGTTAATCAATGGCTAAGATCATTTCTTCTTGATCCTCGTCTTCTTCTAAACTTACACCCATAGTTAGATTAATACCCATTGATTATTTTAATTTCCTAAGTTTAGACTTAGGGACCCATTAAAAATAATTAATTATTTTAATAAAATTGTCTCCAGGTGGAATTTCCCAAAACGCTTTCTCGTTTCTTTGGAATACATGTTCCCAAGCCTCCCTGCAAAATTTGCGACTTAGAACACATCCAATGCAACCAAAAATTAACAAAGTCAAGGAACGGCATCTTGTGAAGGGACACTTGAGGATCAAATCTTGGGAAAGACATCAAAGCAAATCTAAGAAGATTATCTTGGAGTCAAAGATCTACAAAGAAGTATCAAAACCCTAGGTCAAAGAAGAAGTCTACACTAGCAGAAGTCTTGGGATCCACAAGTTATCAAAAGTGGAAGGGACTTATAAATCAAGTTTCTTACTAGAGAAGCAAGATCAAGGACGTTGTCATCATCTTCAGAAGTTATAAGGAAATTTACTCTCGTTGAAGAAAGGACCTTACCATTGTAGAAGATCATCCAAGAAGCATTAAGAAGTCATCATTGATCATCATCAACAAGGACATCACTATCAAATGATCTAAAGTGATCTCCTTCTTTGTGGTGTCAAGGATCACTCTTAAAGAGATCTATATTCATCAAGGAGAAGTTCTCTATCATCTATACTATCATCAAATTCAAAGAGGCAGCGAGTGGAAGAAGCATCTTCACAAGTAAGTATATTTAGGTTTGAATCTGGCAAAATGTCTTTTTGCAAGGAAAGCAACAAACTGGTTGAGGCTTCAAACTATCTTGCATGGAAGAAGAGGAAAAATCTGAATCTCATTGAAAATGAGGTTATGAATCATGTCAAAGGATCTATCACCAAACCGGCGAAAGAAGATGCTCAAGCACTTGCAACGTTTATGAAAGGGGAAGTGAGGGCTCAAAGGATTCTCATAGAACCCATCAAGAATCCCCTCATTCCATATGTATCTAAACTCGACAACTCAAAAGAAATATATGACAGATTGGTAGAGTTGTTTTCTATAAGCACTACAAGAGAAGTTATCTCTCTAAAGAAAGAAATCTACAAGCTAAGGATATCAAAAGAAGAAGGGATATCCTCATTCTTTATGAGGATATCTGAAATAAGGGATCAACTTTAAGATCTTGGTGAAATAATGTCTGACAAGGAAATGACCATTGTAGTACTAAATTCACTACCAGAGGAGTGGGGTACCTTTACTTCAAGTATTTATGGGAAAAAAGAAGCTACTCCATTCTAGGATCTATGGTCACTATACAAGATTGAATAAACCAGACTGAAGGCAAAAACTGATGTAGGATCCAGTGAGCAAAATGATCTGAAATCACCCCTAGGTGACCTCAGGAAATTAATGAAGATATTACAGACTCATGTGCTGGTGTGTGTGTTTATGTTATCTTGTGCAACGGATCGATAAGATTGCGAAATACACAGACACTTGAAACAGTAAGAGATCACAATAAGCAAAACATAAACACAACAAAATTTAATAAGGAGTTCACCCAATTCTTCTAGGCTACGTCTCCTGGTCCAGCCTTCAGTGGTGGCCTTTTTATTATGTTTTTAAAGCAGAGTTTTACAATAAGGAGCTCAATCTGAGTCTCACTTGACAGAGGATGATCAGTAGGATGGCACTTGGAATTCCCAAGTCCTTAGAGTTCATAGACTCCCCTTACTGAATTTCGACCTCAATTGGTCTCTGTCTGCTCGATGTTGCCCTTACTCTGATGGTCAGCTCGACTTCTCTATCCTCTGCAATTTTGCCTCTCTTTCTGGGTCTTTCGGCCTTCGGCTTCTTCACTGCTTCTCTGCCTCACTGTCTCACTGTCTCTGTCAGTTTGTGGCTTTAGAGCTAGTTCGTTCCTTTGACTGTTCGTTTCGGCTTCCCAGTGCTCTGGATCGCCTACCTCTGTCCGTTGGGACTCCTCTGCCCTGCATCATCATTGTTGCATAACACTTCACAAAGAGGTGGCCACTTGTCTCCTTGCGAATTGAGTGTCAGTTCTTCCTGAACGGTCGTTTTTTTCATTATTTCCCAGATGCCTGCGAAATGGATCCTTCTGCCGATTCATTAGTCAAAACGGACTTCAAATCTTATGCGTCGTAGTTTATTTCTCCCTCGGCTCCGGTCATCCATCGGATCGAACCTCCGTCATTGATCTAGAGCCCCCAGAGCCTATGGTCTTCGCTCTTATTGCATGGTTGAGTTGCTCGACCGTTAATCCGCGATGTAAGTGGTTTCTCTCTCTCCCCGGTGGACATGCGTCACTCGGTGTATAAAATCGTTGGGTCCTCGGCCAAACCCGCTTACCACCCGAAATGCCTCCGATATTCCGCCAGTTTTTGAGCGCAGGACCCGCCTTGTTGGTTTTAGCGCTTTCCCACGATTTTCTAGTTTCCCTTGTGACCAAGCGCTCAGGGCCTTTCCTTCTTGAGGGGTTTTGTCCAGCGATATGTGATTAGCGCTATTTCTAATTTGCGCTGATAGCGTATCAAAAACAGCCTCCATTTCTGGATCTGAGCTTCCCATTTGCCATTTTTGCGCCATGCGCAATCTCCATGGGCCAATGGTCAGCGCGCTTTGACCGAAGGTCCTCGTTGCTCCGTGCTTGCTGCAAATTGCCATTATTTAGAGGTTATTTCTGATAGCTATAAGATTTCTTGAAGTCTGTCATTCATTCTTCACAATCATGGAATTGTTTGAGGATCCAATTTGGATCACGACATTCCCATTGAAAAAGATTTTGGACCACCAAAAGTTGGTTTTCAAGCATCGACTATGTGAGGATACAACTTTCTCACATGTCCAATCTCTATCCATTTTGCACTGCTTGGCTTTGAACCCCTGAGCCCAATTCTGAGGTACTCAACATCTCCCCTGCGCGTCATTCTCACCTTCTTGTCCAGAACTATGTCTTCCTGCAATTCATTAAGATATTTAGGTAATAGGTCATCAATAGAAGGCAATTGACTCTGCTCTTTAGGATCTTCAATTAACGAAGTTTCAAATAGTCTCAAGCTATCTGCATTGACGACTGAGTAGATGTGCATATAAGCTAGCAAATCAAGGCGAAAAGCAATCTCACCAATTTTCTCAAGGATCCTAAAAGGTCCATACCTTATTGGTTTTAGCTTTTTACCTTCACCCTGCATCCTGTCTTTGCTGATATACAGCAAGATTTGATCACCAACTTGGAAACTATGCTCCATCCGATGCTTGTCATGCCTTGCCTTGTATTTGGCCTGGTTCTTTTCCATGCGTTCCTGTACTGCCTGATGGATCTCTTGGATTTGTTCAATGAACCTAGTTGCCTTGTCCACATCGTTGTGTCCCTCAATTGTTGTGTCCTTACCAAAGACAAAATCCAAGGGAGACCTTGGTGTGAAACCAAAGCAGGTCTCAAAAGGAGATCTCTGTGTGGAAGAATGTTTGGCTCGGTTGTAAGCATGCTGTACATAACACAAATGTTCATCCCGAAGCTTGGGATGCTTGTTGCAATATCCCATGCACAACTGCATCACTGTCCTGTTGACTACTTCTGTCTGGCCATCGGTTTGTGGATGGAACGATGTGCTTTTCTTCAGTTTGGTGTCCATCAGTTCCCACAGACTTGACCAAAACTTTCCCACAAATCTGTTGTCTTCATCAAATATAATGGAAGTGGGTAATCCAAAATGAACCCATACATGTTGAAAGAACAGTTTTGCAGTTTGTTCAGCTTTAATCTATTTATTACAAGGTATCAAAATACACATTTTGTTGAACCTTTCCACAACAACATACAGATAATCATGACCTTTCCTAGATTTAGGCAGTCCTCCCACAAAGTCCATGGAAACACTTTTCCAAGGATGAGAAGGAACTGGTAGTGGAGTGTACAGCCTAGTTTCCTATTGTTAGGCTTGTTTTTAGCACACATAGTACACCATCTTACATATCTAGAAACTGTCTCGTTCATTTTTAGCCAATAACAAAATCTTTGCAGCTGTGCAACTGTTTTGCTTACCCCAAAGTCACCTGATATTAGAGAAATGTGTGCTTCTCGAACTATCTTTACTCTTTCAGTTTGTGGAATACATAGCTTCCCACAATGATACAAGAGTTGGTTCTTAATATGATAATCCAATTCTTCTACTCGTTTGCCTTGACTTAAAGTTGCATATACATCTTTAAAGTCTACATCTTGAGCATATTGTTCAATGTAACTTTAATGTAATACAGAATTATGCTTAAGTATAATAGATGCATTTATAATGGGTCTAGATAACATATCAGCAGCTTTATTATGTATGCCCTTTTTATATCTGATGACTAAATGAAACTGTTGTAGGAACCCCATCCACCTGTAGTGTCTTGATTGCTACAACTTAGTTTGGGAGTGTAGATATCGAAGTGGTTGATGATCAGTATGTATAACTGTTTCTTTGCCCATTAAGTAATGTTTCCACTTTTTCACACTCTGTACTAATGCATACAATTCTTTATCATATGTTGGATAGTTAACTACAGCAGAATTAAATGTCTTAGAATGATAACATATGGGTTTACTATGTTGTATCAACACTGCTCCCATGGCATAGTCACTGGCATCTGTTTGGATCTCAAATGATCTTTGAAGATCTGGCAGTGCTAGTATTGGTGTTGTACTAATCTTGTCTTTCAAGGTGTCGAAGGCTTTATGTTGTTTGCCTCCCCACTGAAACACCTTGTTCAATCCTGTTAAAGAATGTAAGGGAGCTGCAATTGAAGAAAAGTTAGAAATGAACTTTCTCCAATATTGTGCTACTCCTAAGAAGCTTCTAACTTCTGTAGCAGATTTGGGTTTAGCCCAGTTTACAATGACTGCAACTTTAGAGGGATCTATCTTCAATTCACCACCCCCTACTATATGACCCAAATAATTCAAAGATGTTTTGCCAGATTCACATTTTGAGAGTTTAACATAAAGTTTTTCTCTTTTCAAAACATCTAGTGTCTGCTTAACATGCTTTAAATGTTCTTGCGATGTTTTGCTAAATATAAGAATGTCATCCAGATATACAATAACAAAATCATCAAGAAAAGGTCTGAGCACATCATTCATTATTCTCATGAAAGTAGCAAGAGCATTAGTTAAGCCAAAAGGCATAACCAACCACTCATACAATCTATGCTTTGTTTTGAAAGCAGTCTTCCATGCATCTTGTTCTGCAACTCTGACCTGATGATATCCACTATGCAAGTCTAACTTGGAAAAATAAACAATTTCTTTTAACTGATCTAATAGATCATCTATGTGAGGAAGGGGATAAAGATTTTTGATTGTTATTTTATTCAGTGCTCGGTAATCAATGCACATTCTCAACACGCCATCTTTCTTTCTCACCAAAATGATTGGTGACCCACATGGTGATGTGCTAGGTCTGATGAACCCCTTCTCAAGCAACTCCTGCACCTGCTTCTTGATTTCTGCATTCTCTAAATCGGACAACCTTTTATACCTGTGGCTGCAATGGTTGTTTCATCTCCTGAGTCCAACCCCAAATCTTTCTGAATAGATGCAGCAGTCTTCTTCTTATTGCCCTCAAACTTCTTAGGTCTCAGCTCCGGATGCAGAATCCAACAGTGCTCATCATCATGCCCATCCTTATTACAGTGAGTGCATGAAGACTTTCTTTTTTGTGCAGTGTTGGCCTTCCTCTCCTTCCATTTCTATTTTCTTTTCTCCTTATTCTTTCTTGCAATGGGCTTGGATGATCCTCCAACCTCTGGGTTCCCATTCTTTCCTCTAACTTCTAGATGCGTACCTTGAACAGATACCTCATCTATACTAGTGGGATTAAACATGAAGATAGTGTGCCTCATGTAGCTGTGTAGACCATTGATGTACTTCAACAGAGTCTCAAGTGAGTCTAATGAGATTCCTAGAATCAAAGCTCTCTTCCTAAATTCTTGGGTGTAATCTTGTACACTTTTCCCTTTCAATTGGTGAAGAGTTTGCTAGTTCATCATGGTTTGCTGCATGTAGGCCAATGGATAGAACTGTTTTTTGAAGGCAGAAACAAATTCACTCCAGACAGAAAGAGTCTTACCATGTCTCTTCATGTCAGCTTGGGTCCTGCCTTCCCACCAAACCAAGGCAGTGCCCCCAAGGCATAAGCTGGCCAACTGAATCTTGCTCTTGTCTGAGTCGATACTCTGCACTCTGCAATAAACATCAATTTGTCTGATCCAATTGTCCAGCTTTTCTGCATTCAACTCTCCATCATATATTGGTAAATCAAATTTAACATCTAGTTTGATCAAAGATGTCTTCTTTTTATGTTCAGGGCTATTAGGAGGTGTGAGAAAGTTTTCTTCTTTCCCTTTGCCTTTTGAGTGGTCATGGAGGAGAGACTCTTCTTCTCCTTTATCTTGTTTGGAGCCTGATGATTCCTCATCTTTATGTTTTCTAAAGTCCTTATATATTCCTCTACCATGGATCTCATGTCCAGGAAACTATTTATAAATTGAGGGTCTGGGCCCACAGAACCTTCCTCCGACATTTTCTTCTAAGGATAGACTCTTCCAATTTCAGGATTAGCTTCGACCAACTCTCTTTCTCCTAATTTGAGTTTTGATCTAGTTAGCATTCAACAGCTAAATCCATCACAAGCTTTGTCTAACCTTAACAACCTATAGCTCTGATACCACTTGATCTGAAATCATCCCTAGGTGACCTCAGGAAATTAATGAAGGTATTACAGATTCATGTTCTGGTGTGTGTGTCTATATTATCTTGTGCAACGGATCGATAAAATTGCGCAATACACACACTTGAAATAGTAAGAGATCACAGTAAGCAAACATAAACACAACAAAATTTAATAAGGAGTTCACCCAATCCTCCTGGGCTACGTCTCTTGATCCAGCCTTTAGTAGTGGACTTTTTATTATGTTTTCAAAGCAGAGTCTTACAATAAGAAGCTCAATTTGAGTCTCACTTGACAGAGGACGATCAGTAGGATGGCACGTGGAATACGCAAGTCCTTAGAGTTCATAGACTCCCTTTGCCAAATTTCGACCTCAATTAGTCTCGGTCTGCTCAATGCTGCCCTTACTCTGATGGTCAGCTCGACTTCTCTGTCCTCTGCAACTTTGCCTCTCTTTCTGTGTCTCTCGGCCTTCGGCTTCTTCACTGCTTCTCTGCCTCACTGTTTGTCCTGTCTCTGTCAACTCGTGGCTTTAAAGCTAGTTCATTCCTTCGACTGTTCGTTTCGGGTTCCCGACTCTCTGGATCGCCTGTCATTGTTCACTGGGACTCCTCTACCCTTCATCATCATTGCTGCGTAATGCTTCGCAGAGAGGTGGCCACCTGTCTCCTTGCAAACTGAGTGTCAGTTCTTCTTGAACAGTTGTTTTTTCCGTTATTCCCTAGATTCCTGTGAAACGGATCCTTCTGTCAATTCATTAGTCAAATAAACTTCAAATCTTATGCGCCGCAGTTTATTTCTCCGTCGGGTTCGGTCATCTATCGAGTTGAACCTCCATCATTGATCTAGAGCCCCCAGATCCTATCGTCTTCACTTATATCGCGTGGTTGAGTTGCTCGACTGTTAGTTCACGATGTAAGCGGTTTCTCTCTCTCTCTGCTGGACACAAATCACTCAGTGTATAGAATCGCTGGGTCCTTGGCCAAATCTGCTTACCGTCCGAAATGCCTCCAATATTCCACCATCTTTGAGCACGGGACCTGCCTTGTCGGTTTTAGCGCTTTTCCACGGTTTTCTTGTTTTCCCTTATAACCAAGCGCTCGGGGCTAACGGTCAACACGCTTTGACCGAAGGTCCTCATTGCTCTGTGCTGGCTGCAAATTACCATTATTCAAAGGTTATTTCTAATAGCTATAAGATTTCTTGAAGTCTATCATTCATTCTTAACAATCATTGAATTGTTTGAGGATCCAATTCAGATCAAATGCCCATTAATATTTTAATTTCCCTAAGTTTAGACATAAGAACTCCATTAAAAATATTAATTATTTTAATAAAATACAATCCGTGTGGAATTTCACCAAATGGTTTCTGAGTCCTTTAGAGCTCATGTGCCTTAGCCTTTCCACCAATTTTCAAGGCTAGAGCACTTCCGATGCTACCAAAAACTAACACATACACTGCAGCCTACACAAAATAAAATATTGGGAAACTAAATACTGCACTCGAGAGAAATAAACACACAATTACACAGTTTTTTTGGACAAACGTCCTCGGAAAAATCCAATGTGCGAAAACCGGTGCAACAGTAGAGGGTTTTATTATTATGAGTAGTGATTTGAGTACAAATCATTAGATGCCCAGATAAGTAATCTAATACAGAGAATAAACTGGCAAAGAGGTAGTGGGAAAAATGTCACACTGTCACTGGCGATCCGAATCTGATCCAGGGTCTGGACGGCTAGCCCCATGTTGCCTTTGCGTCAGCCTACGCAGATCTGCATCACAATGCCTAGGATTTGTGTAACCCTTCTTGCTGGTCGATTTGCCTCTAGAACTTCGACTCTCTAACCCTCCAGTCTCACACCCCGACTTCTGGCACTAGATCTCGACTCTTCAGCAAATTTATGAACTCCCTCCAAAGCTCTGTGCTGCCTTTCTGAACCTCTATGCTTTCTCTGCCTTGCACTCTCCGGATCTGGAAAAACTCTCCTCCAGTCTCAAGAAACGTAGGGTACGAGGCCATTTCCATACAGAAACGAGTACGAAACGCTGAAACAGTGTGGTACGGACGTGAAACGCGTTTCCAGCTGTACTGGCACGTTTCACAATGCAGAAACGTCGCCAGTATGGCCGGAAATGTGTTTCACGGCCGTACGACGCACGTTTCAGCTTGTAACTTGTGTTTTTTTTAATTTGTTTTCTAATTTATTATTAGGTTTTCCTAATGACTTCTAGTTGCTTCTAGATGCCTGTCTAAAGTTATAAAAGTGAACTTTGTCTCATTCTCTCATCACACTATTCAACAAGTCATTTCTCTTGGAGATTAGCGATTTTAGCAAAGGAGAAGAGAGGAAGAGAGCAGTTGTTTCAGTTAGGGTGTTTTGAGCAGTGAGCAAAGTAGATTTCAGCAATAAGAGCAAGAGATTTCAGTAGTAAGAGAAAGAGATTTCAGCAATAGATTCGGAGTGCAAAGTTTCTGGCTACGACATTCTTGGCTTTTTGGCTCAGCTACAGCCATATTTCTCTTCTCTTTTCTGGCATTTTGGGTAGCTTCAACTACAAAAAATTAATTTGGGTAAGCAACATTGATTTTGTTAGTTTTTTCCTACTATTTCTTCAATTTTTCTAGGGTTTATGCTGCCAAAAGTATGAAAAACGTTTTTTATTTACAGATTTGTTTTTTAATTTATTTTTGCAGCAATGGCTTCCAGCCAAAGTGCAGCTGCAAGTTCAAGCCCTAGGAACAACCCAAGGGCTGAATATTATCCTCTTTGGAGGCATGTGACGAAGCTTCAAAGTTGTGCAGGTGGTGGCTCATGGGAATGACGATGCAATCTTTGCAATAATTTGTACAAGAGCTCCTACCCAAGAATGAAGGCACATCTTTTGCATGGAGGAGGACAGGGGATTGCGGGGTGCACAAAAACAACAGATCCATTGGCAAGGAGGGCATATTAAAGAGAGCAAGATGAGGTGGATGGTACTAAGAGAAGGCATGATGACCTTACTCAAGCTCCATTGAGCCAAGGATTGTAGCTGAAGCAAGAAAGAGGAGAGCCAGTCCCACTCAACAACATGAACAACCAGCACCCAAAAATACCAGAGGGGCATTCCCTTCAGTTCAGGATAGTAGAATTGCTAAATTGGTGAATGTGCAAGCAAGAGAAGAAACTGATTCCAGAGTGGTTAGGTGCATTTATGCATGTGGTATCCCATTCGATGTTGTTGGCTCTCTTTACTGGCAAGATATGATAAGGGAAATTAAGAAAGATCCTCAAGGGTACAAGGGGCCCAACTATAAGAAAGTCAGAACCCAGCTTCTCAAAAATGAGAAGGAGCTTGTGGAGGATATTTTAGCTCCAATTCGTTCTTCCTGGAGTAGCTCTGGGGTTACCATAGTCTCAGATGGATGGATAGATACAAGGCGCAGATCATTGATAAATATCATTGCACTTTCCGCAAAGTAACAATGTTTATCAAGGCAGAAGACTGCTCAGGAGAGGTGAAATATGCACAGTTCATTGTTGATGTTATTATAAAAGCTATTGAACAAATAGGGCCTAATAGGGTCGTGCAAGTTATCACGGATAATGCACCAGTTTGCAAAGTTGCAGGTTTAATTATTGATGGGAGGTATGACCACATCTTTTGGACACCATGCATTGTCCATAATCTGAATCTAATCTTAGAGGAGATTGACAACAAAGTTTCCTAGATAAAGGAACTCACAGGGGAAGCAAGGGAGATTGTCAAATTCATCACCAACCACCACCAATCTCAGGCCATATTTCGAGAGTACTCCAAATTGGAGTTGTTAAAAGTTGCTGAGACAAGATATGCCTCAAACTTCCTGATGTTGTGCCGCCTTGTTGAGGTTAAGCATGCATTAGTTTCTATGGTGGTGAGTCGACTTTGGATTGAATGGAGACAAGCAGATTCAGAGCAGGGATCTATGGTGCGTAGATTGTGCCTTGATGAGGATTGGTGGAGCAAGGTAGATTTCTTGCTAAAGTTCCCAACCCCTGCATTTGAGCTTCTCTGGAGTGCTGACACTGACCAACCTTTCTTAGGAGAGGTATATGATGGCATGGATTCCATGGTTGAGAAGACTATGGAAATCATTTCGCAAGAGTCTCCACAACTTTTGTTTGTTGATGATCATTTTGCTGGTTTGGTCAAGAAAATCATTCTTGATAGGTGGAACAATTTCAACACTCCATTGCACACTTTAGCACATGCTTTGAACCCCAAATTTTATGATGAGGAGCTTATTGCTCAAAGCAATGGGAAGAGGAAGGCACCACATAAGGATAGAGAGGTGGCTAATGGGGTGAAAAAATCCCTTATGAGAATGTTTCCTTCTCATCTACACAGGGAGGTAAAGGAGGAATTTGCTAGTTTTGCTGCAGGAATAGATGATTATGCAGATATATCAGCTTTGGAGGAGAGAAGCACCATGAGTCCAATTAGGTGGTGGATTTGTCATGGAGAAAATGGTGTACATTTGCGAAACCTTGCCATTCATATTCTTTCACAAGTGGCAAGCTCTTCATCAGCAGAAAGGAATTGGAGCACTTATGGTTTTATCCATTCTGTGAAGCATAATAGGTTGGGCTCACAGAAGGCAGAGGATCTTGTTTATGTGCACTCAAAACTTCGCCTTCCATCTCAGAGGGGTCCAGAATACAATAGTGGTCCTTCTAAAGAATGGGATGTGGATGCACAAAATCCTGATTTGGATCTCTCTCTTGCTGCCCTGAATATTGAGGCCGAGTCTAGAAGTGGAATTGGCGCATCATCTTCTTCAGCACCACCATCCACTATTGAGCATTGTACTGCTTCTATTTTTTATGAGGATTGTTATGATGAGGATTAGTCTTTTGTCTCTATAGTTCTGGCAGCCTTATAGTCTTTATTGTACTTGCAGCCTCATATATTAATATAAATAAAGGCTTATTTTGAGATTTGGATATATAATAAAGGTTGCTTTTGGATATTCCGATATTTTTATTTTCATTATGTGATCATTCATGAGTAAATGTGATGTAAATTAAATCTTAATGTTTAAGTGTAATAAATTATAATGTATCATTTATGCTTTATGATTGCACACACACACACACACACACACACACACACATATATATATTCGCGTTTCCCCGTTTCCAAAATTTGGGGAGGTCGCATTTCGTATCGCTTCCCATTTCGGAAACTCGTACCCGTTTCCCCGTTTCGTGCAACCTTGCCTCCGGTCTACTATCCCTGCCCCTCACTCATTGCTTCGACTTTATTGAATCACTTCCAGCAACTCATAGCTGCTACTTAGGAAATCGACTTCCCAACAAAATTGAACTGCCCAAGTGTATTCTTCAAGTGCCCATCGAACTCCTTATAATCTCTCGTTGGAGCACCAATGGCCAAGATTAAAACATAATCAACTGCTAAGAATAACTGGGAGTTGATCCTTGTCTTCTTCTAGAAGATTCGCACCAAATTTAATTAATACCCTTTAATTAACTAGATTTCCTAGGTTTAGATTTAGGGAACCATTTTAAAAATTTAATTATTTTAATTAAATCATCTCTAGGTGGAATTTTTCCAAACAATTTCTAAGTATTGGAGAATGCATGTGTCTTAGCCTCTCTGCAAAATCTCAAGGCTAGAGCACAACTGATGCTACAGAAATCAACACACCCTCTTAGCGAGGAATGTGTTCTAGTTCTGGAACCCACTAAAGCATCACTCTGTCTCTGCACCATCTCCTGCTGCGCTGCTAATGTCCGGCTATTGCTGCTCACCAACCACTGTGCAACTCTAATTGTTGTATCCGTGCTGCTGCTGACCCTGCTGAACTGCTACCAACACTGCATTTGCACTACAACCTTCTCCATCTATTGTTGCTGCAACTACAACAACTGTAACTGAAAAGCATCCAAAATACTGAACTAACTGTGGTCAGTATGATGCATCCGTCATCCGAGTTATGACTGCTGCTAGCCTCTACACTGTCACATAAGCCTATGCACTGTCACTAAAACCTCTACACTGCTGCTAGCCTTTGCACTGTCGCTGAAGCCTCTACATTGTTGCTGACTCTGCACTGTGCCAACTCTGCTTTGCGCTGCTCAGTGTCTGACCTGCTACTAGCTTCTACATCTGTCACTCAGGCACTTGACTGCACCAACTACCATTGGTCCATCCTACTACTACATGCCTTGGGCTCCCGTAGCAAGGTATTGATTGATGAGGTGGACCTCCTCAAGGATCCTGCCCATCCTATAGCTCTCTGGGGCTACAACTCTAGATCACCGCACCTCACCCCTAGAGGCATCTCAGAAAACTCTTCCTCCAATCTAGAGGACATCTTGTTGATCTCAACGGATGCAACCTATTGATTATGCTTCTCCTCCTTGTCCTTCGTTCTGAGAGGAAACTAAGTGTTGTAGCGGCCCAACTCACCACACCTGAAGCACTTGATCTTCGAAATGTCCTTTCTTCTGCGTTACTCCTGCTGCCCCTTTGATGCAAGGGCCACGTCCTCCTCTTCCTTCACTTGCTTCATCCCACTGTTGTTGTTGCCACTGATGGTGGCCTTCACCAGATCACGCCTCATTTCCTCCTGCTGCAGATCAGCCCACACACGTTCCTAACCTGGAAGTTTTTCTCTGCCCAAGATACTCCGGATGAAAACTTGCTAATATTCAGAAACGATGTTCAACGCTAATCGTACAAACTCTGTAGGCTAAGGCATTGGTCCTACTGAAGCTAGCTGATCCCGTACATCCTGAAGCCTAGTAAGGAAGGGGTCTACATGCTCCCATTTATGCATCTTCGTGCATCTCAACTTCTCTTCAAGGCACATCTTCTATTACTCTGAAGATCCTTCGTACAACGTAGCTAATGCCTCCCACATCTATTGGGCAATATCTTTGCCAGCTATATGGGATACCACATGATCTCGAACCCCATCAAGAATGAACCTCTTAGCTCTCGCCATCTCCTTCTTATACTTCTTGAGAGGATCTGCATCGACAAGTACAACTACCACACAATTAACATAGGTTTTGAGATCATCCTCATTTAGAAGGCAGGAAATCCTAGCCTTCTCCTTCCAACCAATCTTGATCTCTCAACCCAACTAATGCCATCTCTCCTGAAAAAGTCGAATTTCTTCCTCTTCTCCTCTGTGCAGTTGTTGCCCAGCTATTCACAATCCTTTTGGAGTGAGAAATACCACACACAACTATTGCTACTTTGCTAGGAAAATTCGAACTTCTTGGCCAAAGTCCTCTAAGAAAGGAATTCCCTCAGCGTGTTCTCTTCTCTCCTTCTGACACTATTCTACCAGCAATTGCTGCAAAATAACTGCGTCCCCACTGAAGATCTGCTTTGCAAAGAAAAATACGCTACTCCCTTCTGCTTTCGGAAAGATTTGATCTAGAAAATTAAATTTCTCTATCGATTCACTTAGAGAAATCGATCTTTCCTCAAAACTCGACCTCCTTGGCCCAAGGACTGCGCTGCCTCTGGGGTTTTGAATTGCTGCCAAGACAGAAATTCGAACCTCCTTCTACCTTTCTGCTTTGAGCTCTCCGACCTACGATCTGTGCTCTGATACCATGTGAATAATCGGTGACCTGATTCCTACTGCAACAAACTGACGATATTTCTCCTATTTGTTAAATTACTTTAAACAAATTACTTGCATTTTTCTCCAACAAATATTGAAATGCATACACTCCAGCCTACACAAAATAAAATAATGCGGAAACTAAATAGTGCACTGGAGAGAAATAAACACACAATTACACTGTTTTTTTTTGGACAAACGTCCCTGAAAAAACCCAATGTGGGAAAATCACTGTAGTACCTGAGGGTTTTATTATTATGCAATAGTAATCTGAGTACAAATCATTAGATGCCCAAACTAGCAATCTGATATAGAGAATAATCAATTTAAGACATTTGCATCAATGACACATTGACAAGTACATGAAATAATTTGCAAGTAAAATAGCAAAATGTGTTAGCATAAAATGCACTTAAACTAAGATTAAATGCAATTATCTTGGTTAATTTCAATCTAAATGCCTAGTCTAGATGTGACCTTTATTTCAACTGTTTTGAAACAATTCTCTTATGTAAGCTATGGAAGGGATCCAAGGAAACATAGCCAAGGCTATATTAATGATACCTCCCTTGGATTACCCAACACACCTGATGCCTTCGGTGATGCAGAGACTGTGGTTCTGACGACTGCAAGGTCACCGTGTTAACCACATAAGAGAGTCTATGTCCCTTAAGTGTAAGAGATGTATTTCAACCAAGCTTATGCTTGAAGGTAAATTGAGTTAAAACGAAACAATGCTAATATTCCTAAATGAAATGCAAGTAAGTTTATTAATGCTTGTAAAAGAAAATTCCTCAAGTAAATGGAAATATGCTCAATGAGATAACTTAGATAAATGGTCAAAATTATACAAGATACAAGAACATAACCTTCATAAGCACATAAGGTTATAGATTACTCAAAGTAAGTGTATTAACAAAAGATATAGCTCCAAAGTATGTTATGCTTGCAAAGTGAGCAAAAGACTTTAAAATAAATGAGCAAGTAACCAGTGAGCCTATAATGGGCAAATATGAAGCAAATTGTTAAACGAAATCAAACTTTTCCACATGAATTAAGATACTTGCATATAATGAAATAAGTTGCTCCATATTGAAATTTCCAAGTTGTACTTGAAAGAAAAACTTCAAATGCAAGACATGAAATGGAAACTAGTAGCAAAATTAAATTTAGAAAGTTATTGTGATGGTGAGATTTGTGTTAATTCCTAAGGCATGCAAAAATGAAAACTAAAAAAACAATGCAAGATCAATCCACCCACATGTCTCTCTTTCTAAATAAGAAGAAAATGATGCCTTGGGTGAAAACCAAGCTCCCATAAGAAAAACTGAATTTTTTTATTAGATTGTTACAAAGATGAGAAACCTTCCAAAAGGTCTCAAGTAAAACTGCAACAGGAATCTTTACAACATATGAGCCTTTTCAAGCACTAGACTTCCTTCTTGAAAGTTAGAATTAGAAACTAAAGTAAGTACAACAAAAGTGCTCTCAAGATTTGAATATGTTAAGAGTCTCTTGGTATTCCAAAACTTTGCCTCCAATGGTGAATGAAATTTTGTAAGAGAGGAGCTAGTCTTCTATGCCCACAGCCTCCTAGAAGATGAAATTCGAAAAAGAAGCTTGGCAGGTCCTACAAGAAAATGGTTAGAGTTTGAGTGATTTTTCTTCAATACTCTTGTCACCAACACTCCAACTTAGGGCTGCAAAATCAAGAGACAATTAGTGTAGAGACAACATGTGAAAGAGATGAAGAAGGAGAGTAGAAGAAATGGACAGAAATAGAGAGGAATGCAGGTTTTTACCCCCAAGAGGGCACACCATTTGAGGAGCCTTGGGATGCCAGAGAAGCCACCAAGGCCATGAAAGAGCTACACATGGATCACTGAGTTTTTCAAAGGATGAGCAACACCTTTAGCACGGGGTGATGATGAGTCCCATTAATAGGTACATTTTTGAAGATTAATATGCCATCCTCTGGCCTTAAAACTATTCTTCTCTTGCATTAATTCACATTTTTCGTTATATTATGCTTAGTAAGAGGAGTAAAAGGTGTTTGTCATAGTATGTGGCCTAATGTGGTTTAATTGCAGTAAAGGAAGCATTTTTGAGGCTATTACTATATAAGGGATTAATGGAGACAACTAGAAGAGAATCTAGGGGGTTTTTCCACCTCCTTAACTCCCTAAACTCTGCTTGGGATCACCATATCCTCTCTCACTAGTTCGAGTTCATTGGCAGCCGAGGGACTCCTAGTCCAAGTGAAGATCAAGAAGGACAAGATCCACCATTTTCGAGATCAAGGAGGGAACCATTCCTACTTTCAAGGGAGCTGCTTCAGCTGCCCTTTTCTATAAATAATCTAGAAGAAGAACTCATTAGGATTCGAATTTTTAGTTTAGCTAGGTGTAGCTATTGAGCTCCAAGCTTGACATTGTTATTTTCAACTTTTATGTGATGTATTAGAATTTCACTTTTTGATAATGAGAAGTTGGATTTTAAGCTACATCTAAGTTAGTTTCAAAGGGTTGAGACCCTTGGATTTGGGTCTAAACCAGAGGCTTTGGTCCCTCTTCTTGTACTTATGTTTCTTCTTGATTCTAAGCAGTTCATAGTTTCTTGCATTTCAATAGAAGTTAACCTATAAAATCATGTGGTTGTAGTCTCTACATCACCTCTCTTGTGGGAGAATGAGTGGAAGGATTCACAACCACAGCCCAAAAAGATTGTGTTTATGATTTCTTGGAAATAGATTAGTGTTAGTTGTCCCGTTTTACATTTGTTTTTTGTAGCATTAGAAGTTAGTTTAGTGATTAGATCAGTGGTATTGCATGAATTATATGTTATTTAAACTCAACTCGTATTTTCCATCATAAGTTATTTCATTTTGTTAATAGTAAATGGATGATTGCATGGGATTGATTGTAGGGTTGGTTGATCTACAGGGAAGGGCACCTTCACCACTTCCACCCTAAGCTCCTTCATCTTCTCCTTCCACTTCCAAACTTTGTCCCAAAACCCTGTTTTATAAGTCATTTTGCCTAGGTCACCAAGAGCACTCATCCTAGTGCAATACAAGCCTCCGAGAGGTCTTGAGCTTGGCTAGGGACTCAAACCAACCTCCTTTCATTTGCTTCAACTACTATCCACCTCTCCATACCCTCAAGCCAATGTTTTCACCTTCAAAAACCACTCGAATGCCCTCCTGTAGCATTACATGCCTCCTGTAGCAATCGGCCCCTTCTAGCAATCGCCTGTAGCAAACTTGTAGCAGCCTTTTCCTTCATCACTTTCGATCCCCACTATAGCTTTGACTTAGCATAGATGTATAATGACTCTCATCTATGATAATATGACTAGGGAAAGCTCCTAGGCCACTCCAAACCTTCATTTTCTTCACTACAAAAACAAAGTAGAGTTAGCTTCATCATGCAAGTAGGTTATTGATTTATGAGCAAGTGTGAACTAGGTAGATGGTACATGCAATTTTGATTGGTAGTTTGATGAATTATGCAAGGTCAATTAGTTTCCTTTCTGCAAGTAGATGAGATAGTCTGATGAATTATGCAGGATAAGTTAGTTTCCTTTCTACAAGTAGATGAGATAATTTGATGAATTTTGCAAGATAACCTAGTTTTATTTCAGCAAGTAGGTTAGCCTTTGTCCTTTCATGAATTGATTAGTTAAGTTTTTACAAGTTGAGTCAATGGTATTTCTATTTTCATAGCTAGAAGCAATTTCCAATTATTCTTTTATCAAGCTTTCATTCTAATTCAATAGGAGGAAGGGTCTCTTAGCACTTTTTGATCTAATGTCATAACTAAGGGTGGCATGAGTGGAATCCTATCTGCTGTGCATATAGCACTGTCACCTCAAATTTTTTACAAACCCCGGATTGATAATTTGAGTTGAGGAGCCCTTGGGAGATGCAACATTCTTGGTGCATACCAAGGCTCACCAAGGTAGTCAATGTTAGCTTTTGTAACATAGGATGTGTTCTAGCCTTGAAATTTTGTGGAGAGGCTGAAATATAGATCTCCAAAACCCAGAAATCGTCTATGGAAATTCCACCTAGAAGTGTCTCAATTAGATTATTAACTGATTTTTAAATATTTCCTAAGTATAAACTTAGGGAATATGGTTAATTAATCAGTATTAATTGAGATAAGGTGAGAATCATCTAGAAACTCACACAGATCAATCTAGAGATGATCCTAGCCATTGATTAAGTTTTAATCTTGGTCGTTGGTGCTCCAACAATGGATTATAAGAGGGAGCCAATGTGGTGATAGAGAAATCATCTAGTGCAGATACTCAGTGGCCCAAACAATGCAATTTTCTCAATAGCAGCAACTCAACAGAGAAGATAGAGCCAGAGGGTGAGTAGCAGGTGGAAGAGGAGATCAGTGGCATTATGTGAGGAAGATTTCCAATTCCCGAAAGAGTCGAAGGAAGGAAGGCTGAAATCTCCAAAGGGCCAATGTAGGCTCTGCACAGAGGGTGACGTAGGGAGCTCAGCATAGAGGCTGGGGAAGCTACTTCGGAGGCAAAAAATTGCAGTGGGGTGAGAGAAAAATTCTCACAATATTTTTTCCAGTATTTTCCTCATTAGATTCCCTGTTGGACATCTAAATTATTGTACTCAGAATTGTTGTTGAATATTAACAATAAAACCCTCATACGTTGCATCCGTTTTCCCAAGTTGGGTTTTTCCGAGGACAATTGTCCAAAAATAACTATGTCTAAATTATTGTGTGTGTGTTATAATTTCTCACTTTTCAATATTTTATTTTCCGCAGTATTTTTATGGTGAAAATGCAGCTCTAATTTTATTCATTATCTTTCGTAGCAAGTAAACTACATAATTAATTTTAGAGTTAGAAGAATAATTTCCAGTAGCTGCAATAGATAAAATTTCACATGGTATCATAGCATAAGTGATTATCCGAGAAGCTTAGTAATGGAGAGAAAAATTTCGCTACTCAGAGGGAGCAGCAGGTCAAAAAATTTTAGAGGGAGCAGATTCCATTCACTGGCACGCGAAGTTGCTAGGGCAGTTGTTCGATTTTCAATTGCAGGGAGGTAGGAAAATCAAGCTACCTAGATTAGTAATTCCAACAATCAGAGGGAACAATTGCAACGCATATTTTTGCTGAGCAAATTCTTGGTTGGACACATAGGGTTTTGCCACAGGTTGCAAAAGCAGAACCCACATTAGGTGGAAAAGAGGAATAACACACTAAATTTTTCAAGCATAGCCATGGACAAAAGTAACATTCAGGAGACTTCAAATTTTCATTCCAGATTGGAAGACAAATTTGTTTGCTTAGCAGGATCAGCTTCACAGGAGTCTAGTATACAAATTGTGGAGCATCAACTCACATGAGAGGTGTTAGAGGATATTCCTCTAGCTGCAAAGAGGAGCAGATGGACTTCTAGATTACTATGGGAAACAAAACGAAATGTACTCCAGTAGGGAGAGGTACCATAGATTTTCAAGGGGAGTCAGGAGCAAGCACTAGCATTACAGATGTATTGCATGTGCCAGGATTGGGTATGAACCTGATTTCAGTATCCTAGTTATAGGATAAGGGGCATGATATTCACCTCACAGGGAAGAAAGTGTATGTTAAACACCCAAAATGCAAAAAGGTAAGACAAATTAGAGTTTGAAGTAACAGGTTACAGATTGTACCGGTTACAAATCGATTCTCCAATGGCACTGATACGCAGTGACAAAAGCAGTGGGAAGGAGCTGAATGAGTTATGGCACAAGAGAATGGGACATCTACACCATGGAGCACTCAGGATGCTCAAAGAAACGGTAACAGGGTTTCCAAAACTTGGCACTGAGCATGATGACGTGTGCAAAGGATGCGTGCATGGAAGCATGCTAAGGCGACATTTCCAAGAAGTGACACTAGAGCTGATGGCGTGTTAGGACTTATACACTTAGAGATTTGCGGCCCGATGTCCACTAGAGCTCTCAGCGGTGCCCAATATTTCATCAACTTTATTGGTGATCATTCTAGGAAAACCTGGATCTACTTCTTGAAGACAAAGGATGAGGTCTTTGATCGTTTCAGAGAGTTTAAAGCTCTCATGGAGAATGCGACAGGGAAGAAGACCAAGGTGCTTCACTTAGATAATGGTGGAGAATATAGTTGATAAAGACTACACAAATTTCTGTGCGAAGGAAGGCATCAAGAGAGAATGGACAACTCCATATAATCCACCCCAGAATGGTGTAGTGGAGAGGAAAAGCAGAACCATTTTTGGAGCTGCAAAGGCTATGTTATATGACTAGGATCTACACAAATTTATGTGGGAAGAAGCATGTAACACGACAGTGTATATTCAGAACAGGACTCCTCATAGAGCATTGGGGAAGAAAACCCCAGGAGTCTTCACAGGGAAGAAACCTGAAGTTAGCCACCTCAGAATTTTTGGCAGCATTGCATATTGCCACGTGCTAGATGATAAACATCCCAAATTGGATCATACTGTAGAGAAAGGGTTCTTCGTTGGGTACAGTGAAACCTCAAAGGCATTGAGAATCTACATTCCTAGCAATAGGAAGATAATAGTAAGGCGAGACTTGAAATTCATGGAGGACCGAGCTTTCAGGAGGTTTCATGAGAGGCCTGCAGGTGATCAAAATCAGTTAGCAGAAGCTCCTTTGGTCTAGCAACAGAGGAAGCCATAGGGGAAGCTAGTGGGACAGGAAGAAGGATAGTCACAAGGGACAAATAATGTGACCAACACCAGTTTTTCCTCAGGTGCAAGAAATCCAAGGAGTTCTCAGTAGATGGAGCAACAGAGACAAGATGAGGAGGAGCTAGAAGAACCTCCAACAACTAGTGGTTGAGCCAGTAGAGAGGTTCGTCAGACATTAAAAGATGCAGAGAAGTTTATTGGAACTCCTAAGACGAGCAAGAGACAGCGCAGACAGCCTGACAGATACCAAGCATTGGTGGCTTAGGTTGCAGAACCTTCCAGCTTTCAGGAGGCCGCACAACGTCAGGTGTGGATAGATTCGATGGTAGAAGAATATAGCTCTATCATGACGAATGATGTTGTGAAGGTAGTGCCTAGGCCAAAAGAAAGATCAGTTGTAGGTTCGAGATGGATCTATAAGATCAAATATGCTATAGACGGCGGTGGAAAAGTACAAGGTGAGGTCCGTGGCAAACGGGTATGCACAAAAACAAGGGATAGATTATGAGGAGACCTTCACCCCAATTTCCATATACACTTCTATCTGGTCAGTTATATCTCTAACAGCTCATATGGGATGGTAGATTCACCAGATGAATGTCAAGACAGCCTTCTTGAATGGGTTGATGGAGGAAGAAGTGTAAATAGAACAGCGAGAGAGCTTTGAGACTCATGAGAGGCACATGCATGTGTGCAAATTGAAGAAAGCTCCATACACACTCAAGCAAGCTCCTAGGGCATGGTATGGTAGAATTGACACCTACTTGTAGTAGATGGGATTCGTTAAGTGTGACGCAGATCCCAACCTTCACTATTTGATGGTAGAGGATGAGCCACTCATTCTAGTTTTGTATGTGGATGATCTCTTTTGGACAGGACCATCAGGGCTCATAGAGGACTGCAAGAGGACCTTGGCAGCAAAATTTGACATGAATGATTTGGGGTTGATGCACTATTTCCTAGGATTGGAAGTGTGGCAGAAGGATGGGGAAATCTTCCTTGGGCAAGGAAGATATACTACAAATATTTTGAAAAGGTTCAGAATGTAGGATTGCAGATCCATGTCTACGCCCATGATTACCAACTGAAAGAAGATAGATGTATCAAATGACAAGGATGTCGATCCCACCTTGTATAGACAACTCATTGCGTCTATCATGTATCTGGTCAACACTAGGCCAGATATCTGCTTCGCAGTGAATACCCTCAGTCAAGTCATGGTAGAACCGAAAAGGGTACATTTGGTAGCAACGAGGCATATTCTGAGATCTATTTGCGGCACAGTCAAGTATGGGTTGAAATATACTCGAGAGGATGACATCAAACTTTGTGGGTACATAGATGCAGATTGGGCAAGCAGTTCAGTGGACAGGAAAAGTACCTCTGGGTACTGATTCAATGTTGGATCAGGGATGGTTTCTTGGTGTAGTAGGAAGTAGAAGTCAGTAGCACTGAGCTCTGCAGAAGCAGAGTATATGGCAGCCAACACAGCTATGTGCGAAGCTATATGGATTCAGAAGCTGCTAGTAAGCTTGTTTAGCCAGAGGATGGAGGTGACCATTGGCTATTTTGATAACCAGAGTTGCATAAAGCTCTCTGAGAATCCAATGTTTCATGGCAGGTCGAAGCACATCGATATTCAATGTCACTTTATCAGAGACTATACAACGAGGAGCATTCCAGCTACAGTATGTTCCCACAGAAGAGTAGGTTGCAAATATACTCATGAAAGCTCTAGGGAGAGCTAAGTTCATATATTTTTGAGAACAGATGGGTAAGGTGGAGAACTCGTTTCAGTAGCAGGGACAGGCTATTTTGGATGCTTTTCTGTTGCAGATGTTGCAGTTGCAGCAACAACAGATGAGAGAGAGTTGCAGTGCAGATGCATTGTTGGCAGCAGTATGGCAGTGTCAGCAACAGTACAAATGCAACATATATCAGAGTTGGGCAGTGGTTGGTGGGCAATATGGCCAAACATCAGCAGTGTAATAGGAGATGATGCAGAGGTAGGGTGTGCAGTAGCACTAGAACATATTCTTTGCTATAAGAGAGTGTTAGTTTTTGTAGCATTGGATGTGTTCTAGCCTTGAAGTTTTGTGGAGAGCCTAGAATAAAGGAGATCTCCAAAACCCAGAAATCGTTTATGGAAATTCCACCTAGAAGTGTTTCAATTAGATTATTAACCGATTTTTAAATATTTCCTAAGTCTAGACTCTAAACTTAGGGAATATGGTTAGTAATCAGTATTAATTGAGATAAGGTGAGAAGCATCTAGAAACTCACGCAGATTGATCCAGAGATGATCCTAGCCATTGATTAAGTTTTAATCCTGGTCGTTGGTGCTCCAACAGTGGATTATAAGAGGAAGTCAATGTGGTGATGGAGAAATCATCCAGTGCAGATAATCAGTTGCCCAGGAAGTTTGATTTTCTCAGTAGAAGAAGCTCAGCAGAGAACATCGAGCCAGAGGGTGAGTAGCAGGTGGAAGAAGAGAGCAGTAGCATTCTGGGAGGAATATTTCCAGTTCCTGGAATTGTCGAAGGAATGAAGGCCAAAATCTCCAGAGAGCCAGTGTAGGCTCTGCCAGAGGGTGACAAAGGGAGCTCAGCGTAGAGGTTGGGGAAGCTATTTCAGAAACAAAAAATAGTTGTGGGGGGGGAGAAAAATTCTTGCGATATTTTTGCCAGTATTTTCCTCAGATTAGATTCTGAGTTGGGCATCTAAATTATTGTACTCAGAATTGTTGATGAATATTAATAATAAAACCCTCATCTGTTGCACCGATTTTGCCAAGGTGGGTTTTTCCAAGGACAATTGTCCAAAAATAACTGTGTCGAAATTATTGTGTGTGTTATAATTTCTCAGTTTCCAGTATTTTATTTTTTGCAATATTTTTATTCTGAAAATTGCAGTTGTGATTTTATGCATTATTCACTGTAGCAAATAAACTCCATAATTAATTTGTGAGTTAGAAGAATAATTTATGGTAGCTACAATAGATAAAATTTCATAGTCAGGGATATCCCCAACCATTTGAAGCCCCCCTATGCTAACATTCTCGACAAATTCATCAAAGTTGTGGGTGACCA
>APFE031156995.1:685-13588 GCA_000404065.3 Pinus taeda
ACACTAACAATCAAACGATTACATAACACCTGAATATTCCATTAAAAAAAGCATATTCAACATATAGACCAAGGAGTATATGAAACAATTCATTAACAACAAATCATTGAGAAGAATGGACTTATTTGTATTAAGGAAACAAAAAAGAAACCATTACAACCTGAGCCTTGGTGTTGTGCAAGTTCCTCCCAGGGTCCAGAAAGAGTTTTCCTCTACTTTGACAAGCCCCACTTCCAATATGGTAACAAGAAAGGATGGTAATCTCTCCTCACAAGTTAACAATGGAAGTCCTAATTCCAACAGCATCTACCCTTTGGAATGTTCAGCTTTCAACCTCCCCTCCTCTGGCCCAATGCCTGTATTTATATGTTCTAGAGGAAGTTATTCAGTTCCAACATCAATGGGATACTCCCTCTTTTGGATGGGGTAGCTCCTCTCTTGATGGGATAAGTTCCTCTATCATAGGAGTGCATGAACCATCTGGAGGCGCTCAATCCACGTCAAACACTCTTCTAGAAAGCTCTAGAAGTGACCACAAGTAACTTTTTAAAGATGAAACTCGCGCCTTTTGACCTTTACAGGGGTACGCACCCATCCTTTGGCTTACAGAGCATACAAGTACGCGGGTACAGTGTGTTTGGGATGCGTACACGCAGGCAAGGTAGGGAGAACCTGCGTACCCAGAGATAAACATGTTTTTAAGTGACTTTCTCTCTTTTTGAAGTTTGACATGAAGAGCAGAGGTATGAGGCTTGACAAGGAGGATAATATGACTATTGATGGAGCCATATTAACTGCAGATAGTCATGGTGACAAATTACAGTGTAACACTCATGTTGGATGTTATCCTTTAATGTCCCTATGAACACATCAATCATATGCTCCTTTGGAATATATTTTATCCTTATATTTAATTTTTGGAAGTCCTCAATGTGCTCCACCATTGAACCCTTTTGTTTGAGATTTATCAATTGGCTAAAAAAAAAGTGTTGCTTTTTGTATCCTCATAATGTGTTATCATTTCTTCTGTAAAAATTTCCCAAGTGACAATTTGTTTATGAGATAAAATCCATCGATACCATACAAACTTATTTGGTTCCAAATATAAAGTTTCAATGCATACCTTTTGTGTGTTTTGCACATTATGGAGATCAAAATATTACTCCATCTGTAGTATCCATGTTACGGGATCCTTGCCATCAAAATTTCTCATATCGATCTTTGCAACATGGTGGGTCTTCAATCCAACATTAGAGTCTATGAAATCATGATTAACATTTATTTTTTTCTCATCATGAGTTTCCTTTACTACCCTTTCACCATTAGTAAGCATTTCTTGTAGCAACTTTGTCAAATCTATCTTCAAATCTTCCATGTTTCCTTTAATTTTTGCTTCTATACCATCCTTCTTAGCTTCCATGCCATCCATATTAGCTTCCATGCCATTCATATTAGCTTACATGCCTTTCTTTAAACCATCCATCTTAGCTTCTATTACTTTTTGGTGAGAGTGAAAATTGTTGCATTTGGTCTGGTAATTTTGATATATCATGTTGCATTTCTTCCTCTTCTTCATGAGCCATGGTAGAGATTTCAGGTTGCTTACTAGGTGTTTCCATTTTATTTCTTTTTGGAATCAACTAATAATAATTATGCTTCACTATGTCCTTTTAATTCCTTCAAACTAATTTTTCAAACCAAACTTATGCAAAAGTTTAAAAGGACTACACACCATTTTTCGCTCTATAGGAGATCAATATTGAATCTGTTGTATCTCTATGATTGTGGATCTCAAAGGTCTAAAATTGCATCCTATTGTATCCCTCTAAGTCCTAGTTTCAACCCCACAAGTCTTATCAATATTGGATTCTCCATGAAAGAGTTATTCCAAATCTCCCACAATGACCTGATTATAGACTAGTTCAGTAGAGCGAATGTGTCATTGTTTTGACCTTAGGACCTAAAAATGATACACATAAAACTTAAGTCCATCCTCTTTCTGTAACTTTTTATGAAATTTCAGTCTAATGCTCAGAGAGAAAGTTATGACGATTTTCCCCAAGTCACCTGTTTGAGATATAATTCGGGAGCCTGCAAAAGCCCTAACTTCCTTGGATCATACCTCCACAAATGTAGCAATAAAAGATCTAAAACTTGTCTCTGAGGTTCATCAAGATTTTGGATCAAATGGGTTTTAATTTCAGCTTCTGAAATGTTGTATAAAAAAATTCATAGCGAAAATTCCACGATGACCTATTTGAAGCAGCAAAACCCTAGAATCCAAAGCTCTGATACCAATTGTTATGCAACCAACTCACAAAATAGAATAAAAGATGGATCGACAACTTAAAAATTAGCCTCTTTGAGGGGGAAACCTCCTTTACATTACACAAATTAATAATTCTTGGATGATACAAATGACAAGACCTCCTTTCTATATATAAGAGGCTAAGGGGTCACACATAACAATAGTAATGTAAGAGCACAACAATAACAATAGTGGGCTTCTATGGGGCACAATAATAATAATATGGGGACAACATGGACACAACATGGGCACAACAATAACAATAAGGGGCTACAATGACAATAGCAATAAGGGAATACACTAGTATTATAAGGACCTAATAGACTGGGACCTTGCATTTAAGGATGAAACCTAAACAGAGACGCTAGAGTTCTGCCAATGTTTCATCAAGTGTTGATGTTGCAATCAATACCCTCCAAAAATTTTCCTACACTTGAATTTTGGAACCTACTAAGGATCTAATGGTCTATCGCTCTATGGTTACTGCATGGTTGATCGATGCTTTGTTAAGTGTCTACTCTCCTTTTCAAGTTCTAAGCGTCAAAGTCACTTTCTCACACATGCTTAGTCCTTTATTAATGGTTGGGAACACATTTATTATTTAAGCATAGATATTCGATAGTCATTGCATGCTCTCCATTGATAGTGCCTCACACTTTGTTTACAATTGTACTTCTGTTTCGGTGAGTTTTCCCAATTGTCACTTTAGTGCACTTTTTCTTTTACAAGTGTTTATTTCACCTTTGTCATTGTTATTTTTTCTTGTGTTCGCTTTAATGATCATAATTTTTATGTTATCTTCACTATGGCATGTTTCACCTTCAATTTCTTTAGCTTTTGCAAGTGTCATTTTCATGTTTTCTTAGTGTCCCTTCTAACTACTTTCACTCATGTACGGGTTGCACCTTTGCACATCATTAGAGGCATCTCTAGTGCACTATTTTACATTAAATTGTACTATATATCATAGGAATATGCACTAGACACATTCCTACAACTTACCACACTTTATGGTCACAATCGACACTTGTTTCGTAACTTGTATTCTAAGTGTCGTAATGTGTTGTTTCAACTATCGCACTTAGAAATAAGTGTCGCTTTGTTGTTGTTTAAAGGTATGATTGATTTTCATGAGACTTGTGCCTTCCCATGGATTGTATTGATGGAATCCATATGTATGATCTATGTTTGAGTCTCGTTTGAATGAATTTCCCTCTCTTATCTACTGATCCCACACTTGGCCATTTTGGAGCTCTTCTTGGTCCTCATGCCCAGTGCAAGTTTTGAATGCATTGTTGACACCTAATCATCAGGATTGGGTGAATACGTGTAACTAATGTAAATAAATAATAAGAAATATGAATAGTCACTGAGAGATGAAGTGAACAGTCTCTCCCTCATGTATATAATAAAGACCAACCTAAATGACTATGAATAAGTTGTTTTTGAACTACCTATTCATGATCCTCATTGATCATATCTATTCCTCCCATACTTTTGCACCAATCCCTCTTCAATCTCATCCTCTATGGCTGCACATTTATTACCTTCAAAGAATAGTCACCTAACCCTTCTTGTTTGTACTAACTCATTGCACTGAATTTTGAGAAGTTTTGCCTTATATAGCGCATGGAGCATTTATAGTGGCCCTCTTCAAAATCAAATTGTGCCATACAAGCCTCTTCCTCTCACAATGATTAAGCTTCTCCCTAGGCAAAGTGGCTTTCCTTTTACTGTGTCCCTTAGTGAACTATGCAATATCCTCTTCTAGTGGCCCTTCCTGAGCGCAAGGAGAACTTTTAGTGGACAATCAACCATTGCTGAAGTAAATTCTTCTAGCCTAGGGCACATGGTGCGCTTTTAGTGAACAATCAATCACTGTTGAAGAAAAATGCATCGTGTGGGCTTCTTTACATCATTGTTGAAGAAAATTACACTTTCCCTTCAGCCTGTCTCTTAGTCATAGCAAAAGGTGCAATTTTAGTGATCAATGGCATCATTACCTACTCACTATCAAGCTCAATTGCACTATCATTATATCCACTCCCTTGAGCCCAGTGCATGGTGCAATATTTGTCAGCAATCTCACCGCACTGTCTCTTTCACTTTCCCACTACATTAGACACTGAAGAGCCCCTCCTTATTGTTTTTTTTCCACGATACTAGAGTATAAGATAGAATATTAAATCACTAGTGCTGCCAATCCAAGTATCACAACAAGTATACTTTGCACAGTGGAAGAATATACAACAATAGATCCACTGGTGCACAAAATATACACAACTTTTTACAATTTTATACAACAACCTAACTTTGTTATATGAATCAAATTGATAATACAACAGTCTAGGGTTCTCATACCAGGGATAATGGCCCTCAAATATCCACTAGTACAAGAATACAAGATACACTAACGATCTACTTGATGTAGCATGCAATCACAGTTTCTTTGTTGTATCTTGTACGTTGCAGGTCTTTCACTTCCACCTACCTCTATCAATGAATCAACTCCTTTAGGCCACTGAACTCAATCTCCACAATCTTCCCTCTAGCTCTTAGGTGGCCAGACCTTGAGCTCGTCCAATTGCCTCTCGTAACAACCATCGTTTTCCATTAAGGTGTTGTAATTATGGCTCATATTTGGGCACTTTCATGCTACCCTCTAACAGACCACAAATGCCCAAAAAAATATCCAACTAGACTCCCATTCAACTAGCATCCAACTAAATTTAAACGCATCACCATACCTACATCTACATTCTTCATGCGCTGGAGTAATATTGTTGTAAGTTTGATCCATTAGTTAGGGCATGTTGTCACACTAAAATAACACCACTTTTCTCCTCCAGACTTCCTCCACAATTGTGGCATGGCTTCCCTTGCTTCATGTTCCTCTTTTTTGTTGTTATGGGATCCTTACCAACCCCTAAACTAGCCTCACGACTCCGTGTTTTAGGGACAGTAGGGCTTGTGACCTACTTTTTCTTGCTACTTGAGATGTGGCCTAATGAAAAGGGGTAAGATCACTTCAAAACCACACAAAACTCTTCCGAAAACCTGCCCAAAAAATGCAGTTTCCTCCTGCTCAGAATTCAGACCTACAAAGACAAGAATACCAGACAAATCTAGCCCAGATTTATCCTCAAGACAATGGTTGTCCTCTTGTAGCTTCTCAACCTTGTTGTGGATGCCAAACTCACCGAAAATAGACCCTTAAGAATTTTTTCATCCTTCTCCTAGAGCTCATCTACCTCAGATGTATTTCATATGAGAAAGATGCACTTTTGGATGTGATGTAACACCCTCCTCCCACATTTACCCAAGCTAAGCAGTCCATCAAGGTAAACATGTGACGAAAAGTTACTATGATATGATTCAACTCCCTAAGTGTAGTTAAGGAAGTGGATCTAGGGAACCAACACTTTATAGACCTCCTTCAGTGCTACAGAACCCCCGGGAGTTAATCTACCACTCCAAGTGCCAAACCCTTGAGTTAACCTAATTCAATGAATTAAACCCCCAATTTCTCCCATGACATGGGCATGCATGTGATTAGTACCCTCCATTCGCTCCCAAAATTCCCACAAAGGAGAGACAAAAATCTTTTTCAACGAGTTTTGTGCCAGAGACTGCGATATTTAAGCCACTTTTTCAAGGCTAGTCTCCAAGCCACTACCCAAAACCTGATGCAACTTTCCAAGATGATAAATGACACCAATACAAAGCCTCTAACACAAAACATGATTAAGGAAATGACCTAACCAAGCCTAACCATGATAGACATTTCATTGAACACATCATTAACATGTAATCTACAGGTCATAATAACATATCTAAGCATAGGGGTCTCATACTTATCTGAGATTCGATAGGAAGCATTGATTCCTTATCACATTAGCTGCATTATCATATATTTGGTCATAGAGTCATTTTTCATTCATTTACAAATCAAAACATGATTATATCCATAAATCATCATTATCATAAAATATACTCATAACCAACATATAAACAATAAAAATCATAAGCATACAACAATCATAAAATCCACATATAAACTAGTACATTTTGTTGAAGGAAATGTAACTAGGTTCAGTCTTAATAAATGTACTTTTGATATTTTTATTTATTAAACAAAAGAAATAGTATTTTTATAATATATGTCAATGAGTTTCTTTGTCATTGAAATAGGTCTAGCACATATTAGAGTTCTATAGGTGAGTCAAAGAGTCAAAAGAAAATGTTGAAGACCTTAAGGGTATGTTACACCATGTGTATTTATGTATTAGAGTTAAGGGACTACCTCCAAGAAAAGTCAACAAGTCTCCTCCATGTAACGACACCTACAAAGAAGCAATCTGAATTATATATGTCAAGTCAGCCTCATATCTACAAGTCAGTCTCAAATCGGCCTAAAGAAGGGACAATCCTCTATATATAGAGGTTTTCCACACCTCTAAATACAATGTAATCCATCTTTGAAATAAGCGAAGATAGAAGCCAAGAAAAGGGTGAACGAAAGATGAAGAAAGGGGCTTCAAGTGCAGTGAAGAAGAAGGGTACACAAGCAAGCTTAAGAGGTCTATTTCTAGGGCAGTTGCAGTCACATGTACGAGGAAAAGGAAGGCTGATTGTGGTCATAATAGCAGAGACTCACAGTCAAGCATATCTCATCATTTGGGCTAGAGACATAATCCTAAAGGGCCTCCCACTCAAGTGAAGAAACAAGGAAGAAAAGTGAAGGTAATAGGGCTACTTTAAAGCCTATTACAGTCACACATGCGAGGAGAAGGAGGTTGTCTCTGCTTTCATAACAACCCTCCCATTACAGTCATATGAATTCATTTGTTGGTGAAGAGAAGGAAGACATCATCTCATGTGAAAGGGTCTCATCAAAGATTAAGGACAAGTGTCTCTTCTAGAGAAAGTGCAATAAGATCTAGAAATATTTGAAAGAAAAATGAAGTGTTGGAAGAAGGAGGATGAAGTGCCGAGGAACAAAGTGTTGGAAGGAGGAAGGACTTGACTTGTTCCTAGAGGATATTCTAGTTAGAGGTCTAGGGTTTGACATTGATCAATAAGAAGCTTCAATAATATAAACTTACCAAAGGGGGTTTTCCTACCGAGAGAAGAGAGGTTTTGGCCCTGGAAGAGAGCCAACATCTTATGTTCTTGCTCTTTTGTTTTTTGTAGCATTTTGATGAATTACACACACATGCATTAATAAGAATATTAAGTTAACAAGAAAAAAGTAAAAAGAATCAACAAATTTTCATGAAGTCAAGAAGAATCATACTACACCTAATTTCCTTTGATTCTTCAGCATGTTATCAGAGCTAAGGTGACACATCAAGAAAATGACATCTCAAGAACACTCATCAAGGAAGGACATCTACAAAAATTAAAGCATCTAGTAAAGAAGTCTCAATATCTTCAAGGACAAGAAGGTATACCATCTATCATCCATCAAGGAAGACTACAAATAAAGAAGAAGAGCCTTACATAAATGCACCTACAAGAAGAGAAAATCAAAGAAGGACCTACATCATCTACAAGCCATCGAGCAAAGCTCATCATCAAGCAAGTCCACTTGGAGAAAGAAACTTGAATAACATCAAGATCTAAGGAAGGTAAGCCATCAAGTCTTCAAGGAGAAAGCAAGTCCACTACATCTAAAAATCTATAAGGAAGTATATGTCCCATTCTAAATATAAATCTATCTCTTTTTGGAAGGAAATCAACAAATTGGTAGGGACCAATAACTTTCTTGCATGGAAGAAGAAGACTTATTTACTTCTCAAGGAGAATGAACTTCTATAACACATCAAAGGGAATATCACTATTCCTGCTAAGGAACAAACTCAAGCCTTAGCCAAGTATAATAAAGATGGGGCAAGAGACCAAAGGATTCTAATAGAGTCCATCAAAGACTCTCTCATTCCTTATGTGTCCAAACTTGAAACATCAAAAGAAATCTATGACAAACTAGTAGAGTTATTCTTGGTCACCACAGCTGGAGAAGTGATATCTCTACGAAATGAATTGTATAAAATGAAGATATCAAAGGAAGTAATACTTCCCTACTTCATGAAGGTCTCTAAGATGAGGGATCAACTTGAAGAGCTAGGAAAAGTCATGTCTGATAGATAAATGATACCCACAGTACTCAATGCTCTACCTGAGGATTGGGGCAACTTCAAATCAAGCATATATGCCAAGAAGGAAGCCATCCCACTAAGTGAAATGTGGTCTCTGTGGAAGATAGAGGAAACAAGACTCAAAGCAAAGGAATATGTGGGATCAAAGGAGAAAGAATTTGCTACCATGGCCAAGAGAAAGGGAAAATTTGGCAAATTTGGTCCATGAAGAACAAACAATAAAGATATGTCCAAAATCCAATTCTATGGATGCCAAGTATATGGACACTACAAAAGGAATTATCCTAAACTAAATAAGGATAACATCAACAAAAGAAAAAGGGAAGAAGATCAAGTGACTCAAGAAATGAAAGAAGAAGACAAGAATAAAAAGAAGGAAGATCTTCCAGATCTCTACTATGACTAAGTCTACTTCTTTACTTAAAGTATTCTTTCAAAGTTTTGAGTACTATAGGCACATGTAGGAATAGAATAAAATTGCATGGCTAGAAGCTTCTTCTAGAATACATAGAGTTTAAAATACTCATGTAGAAGGAGCATTTATAAATAGAACAAAATACATGGTTAGAAATATCTTCTAGAATATAGGAGCATGGTAGATATAGCTCAATATATTCATGTAGAAGGAGCATACCTAGTATAGGACCTCATCCACAACGAAATAAAATTTATCATGATTAATAATCTTAGAACACCTCCATGATCAAAAGAAATAAACATTTGCAAGGTAAGGGTCTTCAAGATCCTCTGATGAAATTTTCAAAAGAAGATTCATAAACAAAAGAAATTGTCTCATTGGGAGTCCCACTCATGGGATTCAAGAAAAAGGGATGATGTGCATGCAAGCTAAGATGAAGTGAGAAGGGACACACCATGGACAATCAATTGAAGATAAGATTATCAAAGGAGAATCAAGATGAGGTATGTATGCATCAAATTTTAGTCATGTTATCATATGTATATTATTGAGTCATGGAAATAGCTCTATGACATGATCAAGTATGAAAGAATCTCTTTCACCAATGACATGCTCGCAGGCATGTACTACAATGCAATGAAGGTCAACTAAAGGAATTACTCACATAAGGAGTATAAGATTGTTGACTAAGAAGCAAGAAGAAATTTTGACTAGTCCAAGATGAAGAAGTTCTCTCACAAGGAGTAGAAGGTGCTTGACCAATATATCCATGAAGAAGAAAATGAAGAAAGATATCAAGCATGTGAAGAACACCATGATCACAAAGAATAACTATATAATAAAGATACTTTGAAGACATCTCCTGAAAAAAGGAATGACAACTCTGACAAAGGAAGAAAAATATCAAAGGACCCTTAACACCTGTGAAAGCCTTAGAGATTAAGATAACTGATTATACTCTACAAAGATGTCATGATGAAGAATCCATCCAGAAAAAGAACCATTTAATGTTGAAGCAATATCAGGATGAATTCATTCATCTCGCCAACTTTGTGCTCTGATCTATTGAGAGATAGAGCTGTCAGTCAAGGCATTATTGTGGAAACAATGTTGGTTACTATGATGCTATAATAGATGGATTGCCAATCCAGTTTCTCTTATGTGAATTCTTCAAGATTGAAACATAGCCAAACACCTTGTAATGTTGTATGAATACCTCCCTAGTTAAGAGAAAGTGTTGAAGGAAATGTAACTAGGTTTGGTCTTCATAAATGTACTTTTGATATTTGTATTTATTCAGGAAAATAAATATTACTTTTATAATATATGTCAATGAGTTTCTTACTCATTGAAATAGGTCTATTACATATTAGAGTGCTATAGGTGAGTCAAAGAGTCAAAAGAAAATGTTGAAGACCTTAAGGGCATGTTACACCATATATATTCATGTATTAGAGTCAAGATAATACCTCCAAGCAAAGTCAACAAGTCTCCTCCATGCAACGACACCTACAAAGAAGCAATCTGAATTATATACGTCAACTTGGCCTCATGTCTACAAATCAGCCTAAAGGAGGGACAATCCTCTATATATAGAGGTTGTCCACTCCTCTAAAGATAACGTAATCCATCTCTGAAATCAATGAAGGTAGAAGCCAAGAAAAGGGTGAACGAAGGACGAAGAAAGAGTCTCCAAGTACAACGAAGAAGAATGGTACACAATCGATCCTAAGAGACCATTTCTACGACAGCTGCAATCGCACGTGTGAGAAAAAGGAAGGTTTCTTGCAGTCATAATAGCAAAGACTTGTAATCAAACATATCTCATCATTTGGGCTAGAGATATAGGCCTAAAGGACCTCCCACTCAAGTGAAGAAACAAATAAGAAAAGCGAAGGTAATAGTAGGGCTACTCTAAAGCCTATTACAGTCACACGTGTAAGGAGAAGGAGTTTGTCTCTGATATCATAACAACCCTCCCATTACAATCATATACATTCGTTTGTTGGTGAAGAGAAGGAAGACATCATCCCATGTGAAATGGTCTCATCAAAGATCAATGATCTGATAATCACCCTATGAGTGACCTCAGTTAAGAATTATTAAATGGAAGTATTACAGACTCATGTGTTGGTGTGTGTCTAGGTTATTTAAGCAACGGATCGATCAGACTGCAAATACATAGACACTTGAAAGTGGAAGACAATAGAGGAACACAGTAAGAAAGTATAAGAACACAAGAAATTAATAAGGAGTTCACCCTATCCTCCAGGGCTACATCTCCAATCGAGCTTTCAGTGGTGATCTTCTTTTATTGTGTCTTAAAGAAGAGAATTTCAAAGAAGGAGCTCAATATGAGTCTCATGTCGCAGGATAGCTTGGTAGGGTGGTTCTTGGATTCCCCAAGCCACTAGAGTACACTCTTGGCCTTACCAGCTTGTTGACCTCTCAGGTCTACAATGGAAGGAGCCCAATGTGGTGATCAATCCTGACAGATCCCCTTCAGGGATGGCTCGAATTTCTCAAGCCCTCTGGTGCTGACACTGCCTTTGGTCAGCTTAGCCCTCCATCTTCTTACTGCTTTTTGCTCTCTCTGCTTGCTTTCTCTATTCTTCCATCTATGTGTGTCCCTTCTGCTAGTCTGTGCATGGCTTTAAAGCCGCTCGAGCTCATGGTTGTTCGATTCCTCTTCCAACTCCATTGGATCTTCTGCAATAGCTTCACTTAGAGTTCCCTGTCTCGGCGTCATCATCAGACTCATAGGGAGTGGCCACTTGTCCTCCTGTGAATTGCACCAGCTTGCTTCGTTAGTTTGGTTCTTCAGTTATGTCATGGAATGAGTCATCCACCACCTTGGCAGTCAAAGCGGACCTCAAATACTTTTAAATCACGACTTAATCCCTCGTTACATCCAGTCTTACCGTTGGGTGCGATAATAACCGTTAGATCTGGATCCCCTAGATCCAACGCCATCCACTCATTTCGCGCGGTTGACTTGCTTGACTGTTAGCACGTGATGAGTGGTAGTTTTCTATCTCCTCTGCTTGCCACACGTCGGGCGCTGAGTGGAATCGCTCTGTTTTCACCAAATCTACTTACCGCCCAAGGATGCCCCAATGGATACCACTGGTTTTTAGAATGTGGGTCCTGCCTTAGCCTTTAGCCTTTTTCCCCATGGTTTTCCCGGCTCCCATGTGACCGAGTGCTCGGGGCCCCTCCTTTTCAAGGGTTTTTTCCCAGTGATGCACGATTAGCGCCGCATCAAAACTCCCTCTTTTTCCCGATCCGGGCTTCCCAGGGGTTAATTTCACCTCCTACGCAATCTCCATGGGGCTTGGTTAGCGTGCTTTGACCGAGGTCCTCGTCGTTCCATGCTAGCTGCCAACTGCCACTGTTTTAGAGGTGTTTTTGATCGCTGCTCTCAATTCTTTGAAGTCTGTCCCAACCTGGTACAACCATGGTTCTTTTGATTATTCTTTATGGGTCCAATTCAAATCACGACCTTCCCACTGAAAAGCTTTTGGACCACCAAAAGTTGGTTTTTTTCAAGCATCGACTAAGTGAGGGTATTGTTGTCTCACTTGCCCAATCTCAATCCACTTTGCACTGCTCGGCTTCGAACCCTTGAGTCCAATTCTGAGGTACTCAACATTTCCTCTACGTGTTGTCCTCACCTTCCTGTCCAAGATTGTGTCTTCCTGTAATTCATTCAGATATTCAGGTAGCAGGTCATTAATGGAAGGAAATTGACTTTGCTATTCAGGATCCTCAACCATTGAAGGTTCAAACAATCTCAAGCAATCTACATTTACGACTGAGTAGATGTGCATGTAAGCTGGTAGATCAAGGCGAAAAGCATTTTCACCGATCCTCTCAAGTATCTTGAAGGGTCCATACCTAATAGGCTTTAGCTTTTTACCTTCACCTTGCATCCTGTCCTTGCTGATATACAGCCAGACCTGGTCACCAACTTGGAAACTATGCTCCACCCGATGCTTGTCATGCCTTGCCTTGTATTT
>APFE031156998.1:0-11019 GCA_000404065.3 Pinus taeda
GGGGCTTAATCTGACTTAGACTTGACATTATGTTTAGATCTGAAAAATTCAAGAACAAGGAAATATTTTAGATACGATGCGTCACGATTTGATCCTTAATCATAATTCTAAAATCTATCTAAAGGCATGTGTAAAACTATTTGCTCCATTAAAACTTTAGCCAAAACACCATTCAATAATGAAACACCTTTGGGTGCAATCATTACCTTCAGGCACTTTGGTGTAGTGAATAAAGTACAAACATGTAACCTTTTTGTCAATCTACCTTTGGGTCAGACTAACATCTCCATGAACTAACGACCAGGCCAGTCAACGGGGGGAGGAGGATCATAGATGGATCGCTTATGTTCCAAGCTCCCGATGCTTTTCTAGACATCGCTAGTCCATGTGTGTTGCAACTTATTTTTATACACTACCCTTATGCACCAAACAATTTAGCAGGCACCAACCCTCCTTTGGGAAAGCTAACACCCACGTCCATTGCCAGCACGTCATTTCAACTTGTCAACTATATCAATCAAAATAATTATTAGGTTTTAGTAAAACTTTAGCAATTTCTACAATGATTACCTTTTAGAAATGCTTCAATAATTTATTTAGAGAATACTAAATAATTTATTTAGAGAATACTAAATAATTTTATGGTTGCCATGATTAGCATCATTCTGATAAAATCCGAATTTAGTATTATATCAATAATTAACGTTAATACAAATTTTATGCCATAATTAGCATTATTGTGATAAAATCCGAATTTGGTATTATATCAGTAATTAACGTTAATACAAATTTTTATGCCATAATTAGCATTATTGTTGATCAATTTAGAATTCAGTTTTATACCCTTTAATTGGTGTTAATACCAATTTTAAATAATATCTAAATCCTAATAATTAGCCTAAATATAGCATAATATATATAGTAATTATAGTAATTATAATTATTATAACCTAAATTACAATCACTTACAATTACTCACAATTACTCCTAAGGTCTGGTAAGATGGTAACCTAAAAATAATCTGGAGTTAACAAATTTTCAGATCTGGAATTGAGGAAAAACAGAAATTTTAAGGATCGAAAAAAAAAAAACTAAAACAGATCCAGAGACGACCATTGCTTCAGCCATTATATAAAGACAAACACAACAAAAGGGCGCACACAGAGTATCTCAAATGACAATTTCTTCTGTCACTGGAATTCTCTAGCGATAATACTAGTACTGAGTACAACACTGTCTGAGGAAGGCAATCAGAAGTTCTGTAGATATTTTAAAACAACATAAATGCAAGATAATCGCCACTAATGTCGAACCTCTTCTGATTTCCATCTTCACACATGGAATGAGCAAACAATTGCAGGTTTAGAGCAGGGCACTCTGAAGTCATCTTTAAGGATCTGAAATTGGAATTGTAATTACTTTCTCTAATTCGAATTTAAAACCTTAAATTGTTGCATAATTAATCCTTTCTTATTTTGAAAATTAAAATTTCAAATAAAAACTTCTCCAAGATCACACGAAGCGCAAGGATGGGTTCAAATTCAAGATTTTAATTCAAAACCGCATGGGAAAAACGATTAAAGCAAAATTTTAACAATTCCTTTTGCAACAATTAAATTCGATATGAAAAATAGAAAGCAATTAAAACCGAATTAAAATAAGACAAAGCTTTCTTTTTTCTAGATCATTAAAACCGAATTAAACTGCAATTCTTACAAAAGGGAACTCTGATACCACTTGTTGGTTTTACTTTGTGGTTTTTCCTAATTACTTTAAACCCTAACCAAGATCTACTCCTTTGTAAGAAATTAAAATTAATGCACAACGGAACTTACTTTCCATCTTCAAAGGCCTCCGTATGCTATCAATCAGACAGCTTCCAAGGCTCTGGGTTGATACGCTCGTGGTCTTGACTTGAGTTATTGGCTCTTGAGTCCTTCCAAGAGCTTGCAATCCTTTTCTCTGGCTATCCTAAATATTATGACAGAGTATCTAGTCTTCAATGGAGCAGACAATTTTTCTGGGTGATTGCAAGCCTTGGAGACTCAGCCCTTTTATAGCAGTGCAAAACCCTAATTCTAGGGCAGCCGAAATTTAGCTAATACTTGGGAAACAAGTCTGTCAAGAAATCTGGAATTTCGGATTTCATCAGATCTTGAAATCAGGTACTTTCCAGAAAAACTGAAATAAATCAGAATAGATTCTGATTTCCTTATTTAGCTCAAATTTATTACTGCTATTATTTTAATCAACTATAATCAGTCCATTAACAATTATAATTGTTTAACATTATTCTATATGTATTCGTATCCAAATCCTTATTTAAATACGTATAATGCCATGACTTAATTAATCACATTATTTGGCATATTTTAATCATTACACAAATGTAATCTTGCGACAGTATTTGATATCATAATCATAATGCACGTATGTCCAACTTAATTATTGTAATTAGACGTCTCTAAATCCAACACTTTTGTGTTTTGTTGGGCATCATTTTACTACAATTGATCATCTCCCCTGGATCATCTCCCCTGTCTTAGATTGTAAGATTCACATATTGGTTTGTTGGGCACCTTTTTACTGCAAAGGATTGTAAGATTCACATATCGGTTTACAATATTGCAATATTTAAGATTTGCATAAAGATTATAAGATTGTAAGATTTGCATAAAGATTGTAAGATTGTAATATTCGGTTTGTTGGATGTCTCTCTTAGAATGTAAGATTCACATATCAGTTTGTTGGGCATCTTTTTAGATTGTAAGATTCACATATCGGTTTGCTGGGCATTTTGTCTTCTATTGATTGTGCCAATGTTGTAAAATTCCTTCTTATGCTACTGCTTGAGATTGTTGGGGCCAAAAGAATTTCGATTGGAAGGTTTCTCGTTCAAACCAATTTTACTTTCCAGAGTGGACTTTCAAGCTACTTGAGATTGGGAACTTGGAGATGAAACTGAAAGGAGCAATAGCAACCCATGATCAGGGGTCGATCCTCCCTTGTCGTTGAATTCCTCGTTTGCTACACATGAAAATCCATTATTATCTTCCACTTAAAATCATGTTTAATGTAGATTGCAGATCCAACTTTATGGTAGAATTCAATATTTACAGCCAACCAACACCCTCTCATTTGGTTATCTACAGGGATATATGTTTTTATGGATTAACATGTATTAAGAATTTTTATAGGCTTTTATAAAATTACAAATTAGTGGTTAGTGTAAAATTAAAATTTAATGCTTATTTTTATTTTGTAAATTGAGTCATTTTGTTAAGTTGAAGACAACCAACGAATTTGTTTCTTTGTAACCTTTGTTATGAGGTAGCAATAATATGGTGATTTTGTTTTCCCATACATATAACTATGTAAAATTAGTTTCTTGCAATAATATTGATTCGTTGGTTGTCTTGCTTGGTATGCTTGTACATAGTTAGTGTAAAATTAAAATTTTGTAAAAACTGATTCTGTTGTAATGGGAGCATATATTTAGAGATAATGTATCTGATTTGGTATTAGTATTTAATATTTTTTATTATGAGATTTTATTACATATTATATCTCATATAAATAATATAATATATAGTGTATCCAAATAGTGTATTTATTATATATCTCATAATAAATACTATATGTCTTCTAGGTTTAGTAAATAATTTTTATGTTGATTCATTTAAGTTTTGTTTTAAGGAAAGCAAGCAAATTCGAGTCTTGGAAAAATGAATTGTTTTTATGTCTTCATAACAGGGTTTAATTTGATCTAATGTGGTTAGATATCTCCATGATTAATATTTCTTTCATTCTTATCACAATCCAAAAAGCTCAAATTTCCATTGTTAAGACTTATTTCTGGTTCAAATTTTGATTCATAGGCAGAATTTAATGGGTACATTTGTATTTTTGTATATAAGTACATGTTATTTTTTTATTTCTCCTTGTACATTTTGTTTACAATGCGTTTTTTTGTCTCTTGTATTAATGAGGGAAATCATGGAGGGTGGTAGTTCATACCAACAAGTGGATATGAAAATTATTCTCTTCCTCTAATTCTAAGTGGTCAAGTCCAACAAAGCACAAACCCCAAGGAACCCTTGTTAATGTTTATGAAGAAAATTACTAAAAACAAGAAAAAGAATAGTGGTGGTTCTGAAGAATGGATGTGCACATCATGTAACCATGTGTTTAAAGGAAGCTACACTAGGATGTGGCATCATCTTCTATCCCTCTAGTGATGGTGTAAAGGGTTGTACATGTACTATTTTGAAAAGGATGGAGTTGACAAAGCTTCATATGGCTTCCCTAGGATCCAATGTAATTAACTTGGACAATGATTGTAATTTTAAAGTACCTAGATCTTCTTCCCATGATATGGAATATTTGGTTAATCAAAATGCATCAAACCAATTTGAGTTTGTCAGAGGGTCTACTTCTCGGAGGAGTAAGAGACCTACTAGTTTTGCTAAGGAACAAATTTCTAAAATCTAAAATGGAGTACATAGGGATGAGGCTGATGATGTTATTGCTGATTTTTTTTTATGGCAAATGGAATTTCATTTAATGCTACCCATTCTCCACATTACAAAGAAATTGTGTGAAAAATCATAACTGTTAGGCCAGGATACTCACCTCCAAATTACAACAAAATGAGGACATCATTGTTAGATAAGGGGGTGACAAGAATGCAGGGGCTTATGGACCCCCTTAAACAATCTTGGATTTATTCAACATGTTCAATAGTTATGGATGGCTGGACAGACATTCAACAAAGGCCATTGTTGAATATTATTGTTACATCTCTAGTTGGGCCCTATTTTTTTAGAGCAGTTGATTGTAGTGGGAAACTAAAGGATGCTACCTTCACATTTGAAGTATTGAAAGAAGCAATTGATGAGATTGGTCCTTCAAATGTAGTACATGTAATCATAGATGCAACCCCTATTTTCAAATTAATGGGTTTGATGGTTCAAAGTCAATATATGCATATCTTTTGGACTCCTTGTTGTGTACATGCCTTGAATAATGTCCTCAAAGACATTGGCAAAATATCTTGGATTACAAAACTCATTTTAGATGCAATAGATCCACAAATGTACATTTGCAACCACCATGCCTCTTTTGGAATCTATAGGATGTTTTCAAGCAAGAGGTTTTTGAAACTTGCAGAAACAAGATATGATACATAATTAATTCTTCTTCAACGTATGGTTGAGGTGCATGCATCCTTACAAGCCACTCTTGTTTCCAAAGAGTGGAATGCATGGTTTGAATCTAAATCAATGCAAGCAAAGAAGATAAGAGAGTAACTTCTCGATGATGATTGGTGGTTTGATTGTAAATATGTTGTTTCTTTCATAGCTCAAATTGTGGAGTTGATTAGGTATGCATATTGTGATTCCCCCACCCTTGGAGAAGTTTATGAATGTATTGATATCATGGTAGGAAATATAAGGCACATCATTCAGGATAGAAACCCCTCTTTGGAGTTCTTCAATGAAATTCATAAGATAATAGGGAAGAGATGGATCAAACTCAATACCTCTCTTCACATGGTTGGTTATGCCCTTCATCCAAAGTGGTATATGGAGAGACCAAACAAATTTCTACCCATTGATGCTGAAGAAGTCAAACAAGGCTTTCTTGGTGCCATATGCAAAATCTATACACCTAATGAAGCAACTGTAATGCGAGAACAATTTATTGATTTTTCTACCTTAAAACGTTCCAAATTCTCTCAATATGCTCTTGAAGAATCTAGGAAAATAAGTGTAGTGTGATTCTTCGTTACATGATAAAAATTTGTGGAGTCATTTTACTTTTTATTATTAGCTTAAACATAAGAACAAGAACGCAAGATGTTGGCTCTCTGCCAGGTGCCAAAAGCTCTCTTCTCTTGAGAGGAAAACCATTTAGTAAGTTTCCCTTATTGAAGCTTCTTATTGATCAATGCCAAACCCTAGACCCCTTACTTGAATATCCTCCAAGCACAAGTCAAGTCCTTCCGACACTTTGTTTCCTCGACACTTCCTCCTTTTGACACTTCCACCTTCTTCTTCTGGCACTTCGTTCTTCTCTCAATTATTGATAGACATTGTTGCACTTTCTCTAGAAGAGACATATTTTGATAAGTCCCTTTTCTTGTGATGATCCCTTCCTTCTACTTGATCAAATGAGCTCTTTCTTCAAGGTGTAGGTGTAGAATTGATATGACTGTCCTACAGCCTTAGATTTCCACACATGTGGTGAGTTCCTTTATATGGTAATCTCTTTTCTTCCTTCGCTTGAGTTTCCTTATCCTTCACTTGATTGGGAGACATTATAGGTCTAGTTTCCTAGTCCAATTAGATAGATATGCCAACAGTGAGTTTCTGATGCTTTAGCCATAGGCAGACCCTTCCCCTTTCGCACGTGTGGCTATGTGTTCACCCTAGAGATAGTCCTTAATCTTTGGCTTCTTTCTCTCTTCCTTCGTTGCCATAGAAGACCTCTTTTTTTCATCCTTTTTCGTATCCTCTCCTACCCTCAGATTTCAGAGCTCTTGATTGCATTGTAATGGAGTGGACAACCTATATTTATAGAGGATTGTCCCTCCTTTTAGGCCAACTAGAAGGCCTTCATGTTAACTGTTTGCAAGCCGACTTGTTGAGAAAATTTTGAATGGTTTCTATGGTGGTATAACATGCTTGAAGGAGCTTCTTTGTAGTGCCTTTGCACAGGAGGAGACTTGACTTTTCTTGGAGGTATTCTCTTGACTTTAATACATAATCATACCTGGTGAAACATGCCCTTAAGTTAAGGCATTCAACATTTCCTTTTGACTATTTGACTCACCTATAACACTTAACATGTGCTAGACCTATTTCAATGAGCAAGAAACTCATTGTCATATATTATAAAATAATATTTATTTTCTTGAATGAGTACAAATATCAAAAGTACATTTATGAAGACTGAACCAAGTTACATTTCCTTCAACAAATGCAAGGGTGGACATCACCATTAATGCACAAAGGAATGTCATTGGATGGTGGAGAATGTATGGGGGGAAAGCCAAAGATCTTCAAATTTTTGCCTCGCTCTTTCTATCTCAGGTTTCTAGTTCACTAAAAACTAAAAGGAGTTGGTCTACTTATATTTTCATTCATTATGTTAAGAGGAGTAGGCTTATCTCTAAGAGAGTAGAGAAATTAGTTTATATGCATAGTAGTCTTCGAATTTTCTCAAGGAAGCTACTTGAGTGTTTAGAGGGCCCTGCAGCAAGATGGGATGTTGATGCTGAGGAGGCTTCTTAGATTGATGATGATGAGGATAATGCTTCACCAGATGCAGGTTTAATTGGCATACCCTTAGATAGCATTGCAGGTGATCTTGATATTGATGATGGTTATGATGAAATTGGAGTGCCTAGCGAGGCTCAAGGTTATATGGATAGTCTTGATGCTGAAGATTGTACTTTATGATCCTCTTCAACTTTAATCTTTAATGTTATTTTTTGGCCTTTGAGAATTTTTGGACCATGTATTACTTTGCCACTTTGGGCATTTGCCATTTTGTTTTTACTATGTACTACATTGGGCATGCTAGCAATATGAATATTAATATGATGAGTTCTTTTATTTTCACTATGCTTCTTAAATTCAAAAGTGTCTCTTGAATCATTTACATTTTCAAATTTTCATTTTTGAATTTGATATTTATGTAATGAATTAAAGTTCTAAATTGGTTTTAATATTTGAAAATTTTGATTATTATATAAATTAATATCATTAAAAAAAAAAAAACATTTTTTTATTTTTATTTTTTATTATATAATATTAGCGCTCCTAATTAGTCGTTTCCTCGAAAATTTGGAGAAACCTCTAGCCGTTCCGGACACTCATACCCAAGTTCTCAACGTTCTAGAAACTCGTGCAACATATATAAAAACTATTACCACAAAATTTAGATTTAAACCTGAGCTTATTAGAGGAAGGGTCATTTTAAAGGCATACATCAACTCATAAACTAGGTGTAGTGCATTGAACAAAGGTAAGTTTCATCCACCATGAATTGTGGAAGGACCCACCCATGGGGTAGGGTGCGTTGATTTTACTTTTAAATACCTTCAACTTTTATTTCTACCATGAGAAGTGGGACTATTTTAGATCTCCCCTGTGTATGTTTTTAGTTTCCATGGCCAATGTTACTTTCTATAGTCATTTCTTCTAGTGGAAGATAGAAGTGCAACTCACATGGGCATATGTTACATATGTGATTGGGCTTGAAGCATAATTATTGACTTGGTAAGAATGTGATTTCCCTAACCTTCATTTTTGTTGTCACCCCAAAGACAGTTCCTCGCTGCATGGAAGCAGTGCTTGGGACATCTATAAAACTGATGGAGATTTTAAAATAGGCCGCCGAAGGGATTGGCCATGAAAATGACAATGAAAGATCTAATCGAAAACCCTAGCCTTTAAAACCGGAATTGCCAAGAACATTGAGGGATTGTAGGGTCATTGAACTAAAGAAATGGTTTAGTAGAGAATGAAGAAGGCAGAGTTTGAACCTAGGTAATGAAGAATCTGAATTCAAATCTTTGCGGAAAAAATAGCAAGAGAGTGAGATGTATTGAGGGAATCCTAGCATGGTGGAGTGCCCATTAAGATTCTTCAACTAAGAAAAGTGAGTACTATTCAGAGTAAATTCACAATCATAATCTGAAGAACTCTACTGCTACATTACACTCATTACTAACAGAGGAAAACATTGACAACATTACACTCATTACTAACAAACGAAAACATTGACAGAATGGTGATATCACATAGAAAGAAACAAAACTTGTAATTGTTCCCAATGTTGGATTCAAAACTGATTTTTATTACTAGCTTCTTGAGAGATTTCATTAGATAGTTTCATGGCTAATCAGACTCTGAACCACCATGCCATCTAATTCCCAAACTTCTATTTTCACTCCTACTCTAATTGTCCCAAAATTAATTATAAAATTGAATTTTAGAACCATTACAAAAATTGTTTCTTCTCTTTTTCTTTTGAGAAAATTAAAAAAAATAAATATTATGAAAATAATATATATAACATTTTGAAAGCCCATTTATTTTCAATGTTTATTGATCAGACTTTGAACCCCCACCTCACCTAACTACCAGACTTTTATTTTCTCCCCTACTCTAACGGTCCCAGAATTGGTTATAAAACTGAGTTTTAGAGTAGTTACAAAAATCGTTCCTTCTCTTTTTCTTCTGAGAAAAAAATAAAAAATTCCAATACAATAATAATTATTTAATTGTATAAAAATAACATATATAATATTTTGAAAGCCTATTTATCTTCAATGTTTATACAATATGACTGTAGGACTTTTAATTCAGGGCAAGAATACAATATAATAAAATTTGATGTGGGTCCCCAGTCAACTTCACGTGCATGCTGACAAAACCTCATATGACTCTTTGAAACCACATACTGCACTCATGTTGGTTTCTGTAAATGATGAGGGGTGATGTTGGAACCAGTGTGGACCGTTGATCTCTTTCATAGCAATTTGAGGAAATTGCTTACGGGACCACTCCTGTGCATAAGTTCCGCATAGCCTGTGCCATCAAGACTTCATTGATTCGGAGTTAGAGGATTTTAGACTGTAGAGTTGGTCTTGTATATCAATTGTGATGCTACATGCTCTAACTTCATTGGATAGACACCAAGTTTCCTTTCACAATATTGTTGCACTGTTAAATTTGGCAATTTCATCCTGGCTTTTGGCGAACTACATGGTGTGATTCTGCGTACAACAATGTCTTCAAATACTTAATATCCAATTATAATAAATGACTTTGATAGTGGCACCCTTGAGAACCAATCAAAATAAACATGGCTAGATGTGTCATAATCCGACTCGGCCATAAGCATTTAACTGTCTTTGTTTCTTCTTCATTTCAAATAGCGCAGAACAGAGATTTCAATGAAACACATTTCAACATTTTGCTCGTGTTACCTCCACAAAGGCAACACATAAGCCAAAGAGAAAGAGATTATAGAGGATATAATTCGGTGCGAAAAATCAATCGAAATCCTTATTTTCGACCAAGAAAATCCTTCTCATACATTCCAAAGCAAATGGCATTGAATATAGATGGTATCCCCGTAAAGTATGTGGATTCTAATTCTAAGTCGATTGCAGATTCCCGGAATATTCGGGAATGGAGGGATATGCATATGGATGTGGTCAAAAAAATTGCATTAAAAAGACAATGAGTCACACTTTAGCTTTGAATATTTTAACGCTGAACCAATTCCAAATCGCATGGATGTCCAGAATACCTGAGTAGATCAGACATAATCATTCCTTTCATATTTTCCATCATGCTATATGATCTTTTGATACCACTTGTCCCGGTTGCATAATGCACAAACTACCTATAATACTGACCTAGTGAGATTAGAAACGTCCTGTGGCAGAAACTGTGAATGTAGCGACATCCTTGAAAAGATCTCTGTAAATGTGTTAGAAAACCTGCACAAATGAATCTAGCTACTAAAGGTTGAACACACAGCTTTGCAGAGAAAAAACACTAAAAGAAAATCGAAAGAAGAAAAGAATGATTCATTAGAAAATATGTTACAATGCTTATGATATAGCATTATTGGGTGAAGATCCCAAGGTAATGCACTATAGTGGTGATCAATGAGAAGACTCAACACCTACAACAAGTTCCGGAGATAACTGGTCAGTTGCGGAGTTAAAGAAGGAGTAAATCATGCAAAAGGAATCTTGCATGCAATCCCATGCTCTAACTAAGAGTCCGCATGTAGATGTGTAGTAGTTGCATGTAGATGTGTAGTAGTTGCATGTAGTCGCGTGCTCTAACTTAGAGTCCTTTGCATGCAATCCCATGCTCTAACTAAGAGTCCGCATGTAGATGTGTAGTAGTTGCATGTAGTCGCATGCTCTAACTAAGAGTCCGCTTGCATGCAATCCCATGCTCTAACTAAGAGTCCGCATGTAGGTGTAGT
>APFE031156999.1:4125-24139 GCA_000404065.3 Pinus taeda
ATTTATAAAGCACATTTAGAGAAAGATAGTGTCTGGTTGGTTTGTTTGTCATTAGGTCTTCATTAGATTCTAGGAAGGTCTGTCTTGTCCGCAAGATCGACTAATTCCGCGTGACACGGTGAGAATCCAACTTTATAATCACTTAATGAGGACAGCTCCCACAAATCAATAAAGGCTAATGTCAGCATATGACATTCAGGAGGGAAAAATGATCCTTAGTCATTTTAAGCCCAAAATGCAACAACCACAGTCAGCTGCTGATTATATCAGGAACAATCTGGAAGTTTTCTCCAAAGACATCCATCCAATGGACCAGATTGAATTACATAAGCAAACCAGAAAAATGGTGTACTCCACCTTGGTAGACAAGGCATTGTTAGCTCACAAATTGCAGAATTCATTGCACAACACCTCTGCCCAATTAGAATTGGAAAAAGCTTCCTCATTAGCCAAGGATAATAGGATTAAATCCTTGGAAGAAATTATCATTGAGCTGGGGCATGATCCCAAGGATGCAAAGGGCATAAAAGCATTAATAAAAAAGAAGGAAGAGGATATTGTTGCACTCAGGAAATAATTGAAGCTACCTATTACCATGCATCCAAAAACTACAGAGGTTGTGCAAAAAAAAGCAAAGGAGTACATGATGGACTTGCTGGTAAGAATGAATCAAAGGCTAAGTGAGACAGAGCAAGAATTGGAGAAAGCATTACAAGCCAAGCAGGGAGAGTCGACCTCCCAACCACCTGAAGTAGCTCCAACAGGTACAACTACCCCTCCCACAGTTAGAATAGCAATCCCTCCCACTATCCCAGCATCAGCAGCAGGTACTTCAGCAGCAACAACAGTAGTAGTCAATAGCACTACTATGAGCACAGAGGAGTTAATAAAATCTATGGAAGAGTTAAAACTCCAAGTGTCGGAGCTAAAAGAAGCCAAAGAAAAATTGGCCAAGTTAGAAATAAGTTATGATAAATCCAAATGATTGTGGAAGAAAGAACAAGAGAGGTAAAGGAATTAGAAAACAAGGTAAGATCCTTAGAAAAAGATCTATCTCTTCACAAACCTCTAGCAGAAATCAAGAAAATTTTGTGGGCTAATATTGGCCAATCCATCACTGATCAATGGAAGTCAATACAAACAATCTATGAGCAAATTGACTTGATAGTACTAGCCCAAGTAGAGATTCAAAAGGCCAAGGCATTATTGGGACACATGCCCAAACAGGCCAATAGGCTAATACAATTTTTGAACACTCACACAAGTGAAGAACTAGTAGCATTGGATATCAGAGACAGGATAGGCACTATTCTAATAGTTAAAAGAGTGCTGACCATGAGGAATTTCACACAAAATCTGGAGAGAAAGTGCCAAGAGATGCAGATAGAAATAAATGCTTTTACAGAGAAGTTTATAGTTTTACAGGAAAAAGGTCTACCCAGTTTATTAACCAATGATCATAAACTGATGACACATGCAAACTATACTCACAAGGTGAATACATATGTTTCCAATCAGATCACAGCATCATCAAGTACTTCAGAAGAGAAAGCACTCCCCTCTGGACAGAGCTTGTAGGACAATTTGGAAAATCTGTTCTATATTGAACATGAAATAAAACATCTTTTCATAGTCCAGCCCAATTTTCTTCAGACATACAGACGCTGATGAAACATTAAGGAAATTGCAAAGACACCAATTTCCAGGGGAGCAATGGTGGCAGAGAATGTTGGAGATTTTGTAAATATGTCTCTCATTTCTTTTGTCATCTTTATCTTGACAAAATTCAATGCCTGTACCTCACGCCATGAAGAAGAAAACAACAGGGCATGAGAATCGAGCTGAAGCAACCGCATGTTAAAGCCAGATCATATAGAGCTGAAAGGGCCGGGACAACAGTGCAAGAATATCGATAGAAGACAACCTACTAGCCGACTCACTAAGTTTAAAAGTCAAACATATCTAACCAACTAAAGAAGCCAGCACAACAACAATTACTTCTTCATTTATTCCTCCTTGCTTTCAAGATCCTTTATTTCTCTACTTGAGTTGGTAGAATGAGTTATTGCTAGATATTATCTCATTCAGATATTTTGCAACCCTGTTTATATAAATACCTCCCCAATAGATGTATTCGGGGTTGGCAATATCTTTTCTAGATTGCGTTGTAACTATGAGGATTTGTTGAATACAAAGCTGTTGGATTCCATTGTGGTTGCACCGTCTGAATGTGGAATTGATGCTCTGGGTCTCTGTTGCAGAATTCTTGAATCATTGGATGGATCAATAAGTCTTTTCTAACATGTGTTTACAATTTCTATGTTTACAAACATCATATATGTTTTCACAATCTTAGTAATAGAGAAAAAGAATAGCCTAGAATCTGTTTGTTTACACTTTGTGTTCCATCTCTATTATTACTTATGTTTTCTTCAGAATTAGCATAAACAGGAATTCTTAACTGCTCCTATTTCCACTGGTTCTTTCACTTTGAATTTTAAACAAGGAATTCTTAGCTGCTCCTTAGTAATAATCATGTATTTTCCCTCTGCCAACATGATGAAGGATTCTTAACTGCCCTTCACCAACTGGCTTCCATTCCATCTAATTCCAACATTTAAAATTGTTCCAAGATTGACTACCTTGCTCTGTAGTATCACCCTCTGTAAAAGAAACCATACTCAGCAGTTCATCCTCATAGACTCCATTAGCCCAAAGGAATAAACTGTTTAGACTTGCATCCCAGGTCTATTTGAAGATCACCATCCAAAAATCAAAACAAACCCTTGTACATCTTAACTAGCCTAAAATACCTCAAAAAAAAGCTAAAGTATAAAGAGGGAGCCCTCTCTGGATGCAAGTTGGCTAGGATCTATGTCTAAAAGATTGGTCTATGGTTACCTCGGCCGTATTCCCTCCTTAGAATCTTCCTAGGGAACAACCTGAGTGATAACAAACTCTTCTTCCCCCGAGCTGTTTTTTGAATCATGAATATGTCTCCATCTCGGGGAAGCTTTTCGATCTCTTGTCCATTCACACATATGGTGGTGAAGGTGATGTGGCCTAGCCTGAGCACATACATAACTTTCTTTCCATGACTCATGGGAAAGATGAGTTTTCTGACAAACATGTTGGTTTGTTTCTTGCATACACACTTCGCGAATCTCCATTTTGTTGGGTGCTTAGCCTATTGGTTGACACCATGCACTCATTTGAGCACTTCTATGATCTTATTGAAGACATGTTTTATCATTTTGATCAAGACCATCTTGACCAGAAACTATTACAGAAATGGAGGGATCCGCATCAATTCATTATTGATTTTTGGTTGCGCTTTCGTGACTTACAGTTTCAAGGTTTGAGGAGCCAGATGAAATTTTCTTATCTCTGGGACTAGTTCGAGTACTACCTTAAGAAATCCGCCCGTCCCAGGAGTAAGTTTGAGATCAAGCCTCGCTCAACATTCTTCATTTATGGAGCTACTCAATCTCATGTGGAAGCGAGAACTATCTCAACTAACTATCTGCCTCCATCTCATTCAACAACTCCACCATTGCCTAGTGGTGCTAAGGATCATGCTTGTACACGTGTTCAACCTTCACACTCTCCCAACATCACTCCATTAAATTTTCACGTAGATTTGGTTGTGAGTCCTTTGAGTTCTCATAGGATTTCTTTTCTACGACATCCATATTCACACCAGGGTGTTCCTCTAGATGATGTTGCCCTGTGTTCATCCATTCTGGACTCTTCACTTGTTGTGAATGAGGAACAACCCACTAACGGAGTTGGTTTTACACAACCAACATGTGTTGCAATTCATGAAGAGCATGAGTGGTAGCTTGAGCATCAACGCTTGGCGAAGGATGACTCCCTTCCATCCGAGCCCCCCCTGTTCTTTCCTAACATCATTAGTGAACCTGCCATCCATGATTTTACATGTGTGTCTTCATCCATGGATGCACCCATTGTTGATCTTTTGCAGGACACACTGTATGTTATCCCATTATCCAACAATGGAGAGGACCAATCATTCATTGAAAATCCACTTGATCTTTCCTCTTCTCTTTCCAAAAACGTAGAGGATGAACATCCTTCCTTTTCATCTACCCCTCTCTGTTATTCATCAAATCATGAGGATGTCGACCAACATCCTAAATTTTTTGATCTTGGTTTTCGTGATCTCTTCACCTCATCATCTTATCATGATGTTGATTCACTAGTCTATGAAGATCCATTTGTCAACAAAGTCGAAACCCCACAACCCGTCGAGGCACTTCAGCCCGAGCTGATGGTTATGTCAGGCCCTCACTGTCTTGAGGTTGGTTTGCTTTCGATCAACAAATTTTTCAAGCACACAAGGCTCCTCATCACTCATTTGTATGCACTCAAGATCAATCTAACACTTAGATTTCACTTCCTCCACTCGAACTACACAATCCCATTACTCATGCATTGGAGGAGTCTTACATTGCAAGCACTCGTGCGTTACGTGAGTTATCTTTGTTTCTTTAATTTTCTTGCATGTCTCAATCAAAAGTGTGCTTATGCTTCAAAGTTGCATGTAGTGTCACATAACACCGTGATAAGTCCATGAACTTCCCGTCATGCACATGCACTCACTTATGTCTCGTGGGCACTTTGAATCATGAAGTGTGGTTGTCTTCATTGTTATATCTTTCTTTCTTGTTGGTTCGCACAATTGGGTTGCTCGTGGAACAAGCCTTCACCAACATGGGTCTACCAATGTGCCGATGGCTGCATTGGAAGTATCACATGACGTGATTAGGCCCATGTACCGTTAGTGTGGGAGTAGGAGTAGTGTTTGCTTTTAGTTGTTTGCTTGCATGCTTGTTTGCTTACATGCTTTGTTTGCTTGTTTGTGTACTTGCTTTTTGTTTACTTGCTTCGCTTTCATTTTTTCTTCTACTCTTGCTTTGCTTTGTTCATTGTTAGTTCGTTCGTTTGTTTTGTTCATAGGTTAGTTTTGCATGAAACCATGTGTGAGTCGTGAAACGAGTTGGGTAAAGTACAAGAGGGCTTGTACAACTATCACTACATAGTTATCTGTCATCTTGCCTCCCTATGATGAGCTTGTTGCTTTTAGTCCATGATACATTGAAGGAAAATACATACTGTTTGAAGTGAACCTTGGTGAAAATATCTCTTGCATGCTAACTAGTGTCACCTTCTCTAGTCGGTTGTTTTTGGGTTAACCCTTGTCAACTCAGTCAAGTAGAGTAAGGTGAGGGAGAAAAGCTTAACAGACACACCAGAGATACAATAAACTACTTCTCTATTGGAACAACCTCTTCTTGTCTCAATAAGTCAAGATCCCTCTTCCACCTCTAAAATGAATGTGCTATGCATAGTGAAAATGACAAAAAATGAAAAGTCAAAATATTCAAAATGAAAAATGAATAAGGCGAAATAAGAGAAAGGCTTCCTGTGCAGGGAGGTGATGCAAGCAACTCCACCGGGGTACTTTCCAGGCCTACTGGTAGTGAAGCAACACCAGAGATGAAACTAAGACTCTTACAACTATACTGCTTGTGCACCTATATACCCCTCAAACCCCAATCGAAACAACTATGTTTCCTTGGCTTGGAATGTGTGTCAATTGACCAAGGGTTTGGCAGATGCTACATCTTATAATCAAGTTATGTGAAACCAAGATGAGCTAAAAACTAAACAATACTTTCAGAGGTGTTAGACTTGCTTTTCATGAACAAGGTCGATTCAGAGAACTCGAGTTCTACCAGTGTTTCGCCAAGTGTTGTAGCGGCTACAACCACCCTCCAAAATTTTTCCTTAGCCTCGTTTTGGAGCCTCCCTTCCAACCTTCACAACATCTTGCGTTGCTTTTTCAATTTCACAAGGTTTAGTTTCTTTCTTGCAAAAGGGCAGCTAATCAGTGACAGCTTGATCCATTCCCCTTACAGGCTATTCACCAGACTTGGTCCAGTTGTAGGCTGAGAAGCTTCCCCTAGAAAATTCCACATTTCTGTATGGCAACCAACCTTCCCTTCATAAATTGCATAATCCTCTCTGGAAGCCTGTTGGGCTCCAGGATTAAGTAGTCCTACCTGCCAACACTCCTAGCAGGGTTTGTGAAAATTTCCCTAGCAAGGCTACTCAGCCCAGAATTTGCACAAATATGGGTAGTAGTCAACTACTCTTCACAAAAATTTCACAAATCTCCTAGGCAGTTAACCCATCTCCCAACCAAAAATGCGTAATTTTCTCCAGCATTTGAGCAATATGTTGCATGTGCATCTGAGTTGACTAGTTCCCTCCCGGATTGAGCAATACATAGTTTCATGCATGGGCTACTTCTCCCAAGGTAGCATACAAAGGCATCCCTTGTTTTAGGGATCTATGTTTAGAAATTAGAGGTTACATGCAAGGAGCAATTCCGAAACTTCCCACCAAGTGTCGCTTCCCCTAGATTCATGGCATGTGCATCACAACCTCGATGTTATCAAAAATCATCAAAAAGATGTTGCAGAGATCATTCCTCACATCACCTTGCAGCTCTGACATCCCACATCACATCTAAGAGTAGTCGGAACATTCAACTCAGTTGTTTTGGGGTAAGCTCGCTTCCCATTCCTTGTGCTACATTTCTATCGCTTTTTGTGTTTTAGATTGTGGGAGTACTATTTGCTTGATTTCTTTGAATGCATGCTGTCATTTACATGTATTCTATATTGTCCTAGCTCTGTTTCAGTTTTCGTTGCTATCTCACTGTTGTCGCATGCATGAAACTGTTTTTCATGGACGTTCGCCCAACCGATGAACTACGTCAGCCTCGTGCGTGTTGATCTATTTTTTGAATCTTTCATTCATGTTTTTATGCATTGGTAATCACTTCTGCTATCACTTAGTGTCACCATGCATTTACTGTCATAGTTGCTTTCAGTTGCCCGTCGGCGAGTCAAGCCAACTTTGGTTTGGACTGTGCCTTCACCAAGGTTGAATTGTGCAATCTAGGGAGGGAAGGCTCACATTCCTCTCCAGATTTTCATAATCATACCCAACACTGTCCTCCAGAACTTTTTGTGCATTTATGGAGGACAGTGGCTGCTTGGCCCAAGAAATTGTGCAAATCTATCCCTAGGCCAGCAGTCCTTTCCAGCTGGAATTACGCCTTGCACAATCACAGCAGTCAAAAACCATACTAGACTATGCATTTATAGTTCTAGTAGTCAACTAATCTCCCAGTAGCCTGAACTGTGCCTTGAGCAGTCTTGGCAGTTGGTCTCCCAACCACTCGGCCAAAATTGTGCAACCTTCATGATCATTCACCCCTGTATGTTGTAAGTTAGTTCTCATGTTCATTTTGGTTTTCGACTAATAGATTTCTTGCTATGAGTGTTGCCATGTCTCCAAGTATCACAGGCGTTCATCTACCTCTCAGCAATACAAGTACAATGGTTTCCATGAGAGCAGAGACGAATAAATAGTTCAGAGCACGCTTGGGGATGTAGTCAATCAAGTGTTTATGAGATTTCCTACTCACGAAGACATCAAGTTGTTCATAGATAAGGACATCAAGTAGCAGTGTCACATAAAGTAGCATCGCGAACAACAGATGAAGCCAGCATACCGAATGTAGCGAATGCAAGAGGAAGGTTGTTGACAACACAGAGGCGGAAAAAAGTTGCAAGATCAAGCAAATCCACTGATAATGAAAGAAACTTTGGAGACTTAGGATATGAGGTGACGAAATGACATGAAGGTCATGCGAATACAAAGAATGGAACAAAGAAGGAGTTGAATGTGCCAAAGTAACAACTCAAGGAAGAACATGAAGCTACACAGATAGATGAATGAGTTGCAACAGGATCAAGAACAACAATTGGCACAACATTCACTCATGGGTGAAACTGTGCTCGTACAAGTTAAAGATCCATCCCATCAACTGACACGAAGTAGACATGGTGAGAAACATTGTTGATCACATGAAAGGGATTCAGCAGTAATGATGTCATTGAGCGCATGCATGTAATCCAACCCATTTAACACACTCACCAAAGCGAAGACAAGAAGCAAGTCCAACTTTGGCTGAACATGTACTTCGAAAATTTGATGTGCATGACCACCACAACACACTTGAAGATCAACATGGAAACTATGCATCAGTGTTTTTCCGTTTCAGCTGCACCCGAGAAGACCATGCGCATGTTAGCAGACGAGTTGGATGAAGGAGCTGAACCAATGCATCAGTTGCAACAGAGACAAGAGTTTGCTTCAGAAAGATGTCCCCATGAGGTGCATGCACATCATCACAGACGACCAAGCTTGGAATCAACTCACCACCTTCACCGTCAGAAACATGTCAAAGAGTTGGTATCATCACAATAGACTAGGTGTCAGTGATGTCTTGCAAGGCTTTCTTAAGCCATGTTGTCTCACATGAGTACATGTGCATTGTAATGTTGAGTCATGTCAAGTGTAAGTCAAGTGTCAATAGTTGGATGTAACAGTCATAGAGTAGGTCAAGAGTCATGAGGGTAGTTGAATTGTCCCAAAGGGGAATGTCAAGGGTCACCCTAGCCTTTGCTATAAATAGTCCCTCATAACTCATTCTAAAGTCTTTTGGTGAGCCAAGCTTCTACTAAGACTATCTTGTAGAAGGCTTGGACAGTATTGTAACGTGCCTTGGCTTCTCCACTGCATAGAGCTAGTTCATCTCTTCGGAAGAGCAGGCGAATGTGGCTATAAAATTCCACTATTGGGGCTGGTAGGTTTACATGGATGTATTGTATGATTGTGACTTACACTTCTTTATATAATAAGAGCCACTACATTTTCATGCATATGTTGTTATTGTAGTTGGACTGCTTCGGTTGCCTTAATGATATATGTTGTTTAACTTATGTACTTGTGTATGAACTGATTTATATGCAATTATATGAATCTTGTTGTTAATGTGGTCTATATGTTGTTAACGCTGTCACCATCCATATCGACTGCTCTGTCAGACATCAGACAAACCTTTTACATGAACCTTATTGTAACCACTATTGCACTCATCTCGGACTGATCCTTGAGTGTTTTACGTGTTATCTTACCTTGTATGATGTGACTGCCACATCCAAGTGGACTACTTCACAAATATTTGTGCATGTCCTTTTGTGTTGTGTGTTCCTAGCCGAGTTGGGACTGATCCCTTTCAACCTGGAACTCACCTTCACCTTCATCTCCCTTTGAAGTGTTAGAATCTCTCATACACCTTCTTTGACTCACTACATTAGTCACACCCTTGCTATTGACAGAGTTATCTTACTTGCCTCTGTGCGACATTGTAGTCAAGGCATTACCTTTCGACCCACTGTTGGGACTCCTACACCAAACGGTCTGAGATCTAAATAGGACTTCTGACTAGGGATGTCCCCTTGACATGTTGGCGGGTCAAGCACCATCAACACTCCTATAACTTGGTGAGGCGCTACGTTGTAGCAATGTAGTGCGTTGTTGCCCTCACTTCATCGTACTTCTGCTGGAACTCATGGATCTCAATACCCAATCTTTGTAGGGTAAGATCTTCCTACAGGGTTGTCACCACTTCCATGGCCTATTCAAATAAAGTTGTGCAGCTCACGACTGCGACATCCATAGTATCTATCCCTTCCTTTACAGTAGATTTGCGTTGTTCCCTGACTTGGGGTAGAGTGGAAGGCTGTGACTTGAGTTCTAGCCCTGTGATTTTCATATTGAATTCAAATTGAACTTTGGACACATCTACCTTTGCATCATGGATGCATGCAGCTAGCTTTCGGATCTTTACCTCAAGCATATCCTCCTCAAGTATGTGCAACTCTGACACTGTTTGGCATGCCTCAGAAACTGCGGCTACCAATTGGGTGCTCTGCACCTAGATCGTTTCCTTTGCCTTTAGAGCCTCCATATTTTTGGCGAACATTTTTTCATTGTTCACCCTGTATTCGTTTATTAAACTGAGAGCACACTGCTCCCATGCTGTCAATTCTGTTGTTACACTTCTCTGTAGTGCTTGAAGATATTCATTGGGAAGCGTTGCAATGTTGAGGCCGATGTTTTTCAGAGTGCTAACAATGATATTTTCATCAACTGATTCCGCGCTCAGGGATCCTTCTAGTAGCGCAACTATCCTGACCAACTCTGCAGCCTAACTTGTCCTTAGTGCCAAGATTGTCTGTGCAGCTTACTTGACTTGTGCCCACCTGTATCTTATTGGTATGGATCTGCAGTTCGTGCAGATCCCTCTGAAAAACTCCTAAATACTACATATATTGTTGCTCGAATTTTTGCAATAGTTCAGAGGTAGTGTCACACACTTTGTCCTTGATCTCATCGATATTTCCCTCTGTCAATGTAATGGGATCTAGCAGTGGCTTAGTCACCTTTGTCTTCTTCTAGGTCCTCTCCATTTGCTATTCTTTATACCTCTTTACCCTTAATGGAGTGCTCTGCCCCTCATCACCTCCACTACCCTATGCCGACTGCTCTTCCTCCTCAATCTCAGGTGAAGGGGATTTACCATTTCACCTGGAGTCGTGTTGCTCTTGTTTAGCTTGCTACTTCGCAGCATGCTCCTTTCTGAGTTAGGCCTTCTCCTCGGCCTCCTTTCTTCATTGTGCGGCCAACTTTTGTACCGCCTGTTTTGCTACCTCCTTCCTCTTTTTCTTGGCGGAGCTCCCCACGCCTTTGCTTGTACCCATGGCCAAGTCGGATAGTGAGTGCCAGTCTATTGGTTAGTGCTTAGTGAATTCCTGAATCGCAAAATCTCTAGCGATATATGGCAGATAAAATCACTTCTATTGTGGGTCCTTCAACACTCGGATATAAACACGATGGAATTCTGCCTTGATTTCCACATACTCGAACAATTGTTCATATACAGTTTGGAGCAACCATGGCCACTGGTTGATGGCCATGTGAATGCTTGCCTCCATCAAAACCTAGAATATTTTCATTTCCGTGACCCGCGAGGGGTCCTTCGTGGCCCAAAGGGAGGCAAACTGTGCAGCCTCTAACAATCCCGCCTCCAATGGAGGAAATTGACTATCCTTCGGTAGCTCCTAAGAAACCAGCACAATGGAGAGTAGTAACCACACGTTGTGGAAGGTCTTGTTCTCATCTTGAGCCTCGTGAAAATTCGTAAGGAACTCGCTACATAGATAGCTTGCCCAGTTAAACTACACTCCCTCTGCACACTATGCAGCTAACGGGATCACGGGCAGCAAAACCTCGTCCATGTGACACTTCCTCATGACCTTGTCGGCTAGTATCTGCATGGAAATTTTCACTGTAGGGTTGGTGCTGGATCTTATGGAGTACCCACACGACTTCTTAAGAATATCAAATTTCTTCTTCATCTTCTCTATGAAGTCCCACTCACTTGTTTTTCTGCCAAAATACTTGGTCAGATTCAAGCCTTCATGCGGCAAGAGCGTGATCCTATGGATGAACATGTCCGTGATGGGGATATGCACCCCAAGCCATAGACACCCATCATGCACCAGAGTCAGTAGTTGCCATATGCAAGTGGTATTAATGTTGGAGCAGTTGTAGTGGGGAACCCACAACAGGTTCAACAACTCCGATTGATTTACTCCACAGATCCACTCAACTCGCTCCAACGTTGTGACACCAGAGTCTTTGTAATATACTCGCTTCATGTAATTCTCTGTCACGAGGTGGAGGAACCTTTCATGGTCAGCCAATTCCCAATCTTCCATCTTTAAAATGGGAACTTGCGCCAGATACGGACCTTCAAAGGTGATCTCTTCTGGAAGAAGGGGTGTATGAATCATGAATTTATCCATGTTTGGGTCCTTGGTGACCTTCACCTTTCCTTTACGGAAAGGGATATACTCTGTAAACTTGGAGATGGGATCTGTGACCTCAATGTCTATATCTTCAACACCCTCTTTGGCCTCCAAATCTACAAACTTCTTAGGTTGCTTGTCCTTGTTCTGTGCCTGGGTAGCAAATTACTTTCTAGGTGACTCATGCACTGGCATTGACCGTTTCTTCTTATCTTTCTTCGACTTATGGGTCTTGCGCATAGGTGTAGCCTTCGACCTAGGTGACCTTGGCGATGTAGGTATAAGAGATAGAGCCTCCATGTTCACAACTTCTGGAGCCACTCCTTCGAAGGCAACAGTTCCTCTGGTGCTTACAGTCTCTCCTGGTTCTGACACAGTGCTATGAATGAATTGTTGGGTTTTCTCGAGCATATTATCAAACACGGAGCTTGTGACCAAATCCTCGAAAAAATTATGATTCATAATTGATGGACATCACATCTCAAAAATTATAAGGGTGCAAAGTTTTCTTTGCTGGACTGGCATGCATAATTTAGAGGGGAATTTGAATTCAAATCCAATCATTCCCCCCAAAATTCATCCATTAATGCTAATTTGGCGGCATATCTTTAACTATTTCAGCCTTAAATTCTGCCCACCCACTCCTCTTAACCATCTCCTGGCTTTCAAATCATGAACAGTGACTCTAACGGTCACTTTCTGGCTATGCTACGTGGTATCTCTCCCCAAAGTGTAGCTCCCTTCGCGAGGATTCTAGTTTTGTGACATCACCCTGTTCCGCATAGCCCCCTGTGTGGAGTCCCCAAAACTGGGTAGTGTAGTTTATAGTCTCGTGCTCCCATTCACCCCTCCTTAGAAAGGTTCTCCACTCAGCTTAACAAGCTGAACCAAACTCCCATCTATGATTTCTTTGATGACATATGGCCCCAACTAGTGCATCTAAAACTTTCTTGGAAATTTAGCGAACTTACTATCATATAATAAAACCAAGTAATATACCTTGAATGTGCGCAACTTGATGTGTTGATCATGCCATGCCTTTTTACGTTCCTTTTGTACTTGCTTATGAAATGTAGCCAAGAATATGTCCTCTTCGAGCTCCATCAACTGCGCGAGCCATTCTTCCAAGGCTCCACGGTCCGCCATCCCTTTGAAAGTTGCTATGCATAGAATAGGCATGATATACTCCATAGGCATCACAGCTTCTATGCCATAGACCAACCAAAAAGGTGTATGACCTGTTAGTTTCTTGCAAGTAGTCCTATATGCCCATAATACCAATGGTATGCACACATCCCAATCATTCCACTGCGCGTTGTAAATCTTTGTCAACACATTCTCCAATATCTTATTGAAGGCCTCCACTGTTCCATTAGCTTGATGATGATATGGTGTACTCTTCTAATGATAAACTTGAAACTCTTCGGTTAGCACACAAATGATTTCATTGAGGAAGTGTGTACGCAATCACTCATCAACGCATTTGGGAAACTGAACCTAGTTAACATGTACTCAAACAAAAATTTAGTTGTTGTCACCCCTGTACAATCCTTTACATGTTGTGCCTCCTCCCATTTGGTCAAATACTCTATCGCGGTGATGATATAGCGCACACTTGTTTTCTTACCCGGGGATTGGATTGGTCCTACAAAGCCAATAGCCCATTTCTCAAATGGCTATAACGACACATGAGGATTTAGAGGTAGCTCATCCCTTCGCGATGGCCTGCCTATTCTTTTACATGCATCACATGCCCTATAATATGCTTTGGTATCCTTATGTAATGTAGCCACCACAACCCGACGCGCAGAATATTCTACGTCGTTAAGTTTCCTACATCATGCCCACCTACAGCTCCTTCATAAGCCTTCGCAAGGATGTTGTTTCTTTCAAAATTTGGCACATACAATCGAAGTATCTTGTCTGAACCCATCTTATATAAATGTCCTACAATTACTGAGAAATCAGCCACGCATACTACCAACTCTTTCTTTTCTTGACTGGTGTAGGCTTCTTGAGTTGTCCCTATGCTTAAAAACTGGATAATATCTGCAAAGTGGATGTCCACTATGCGCACCACAAAACGCTTCCTGTTGGGTAGCCCTTCCTAAAAATTAGTAGGCTCTTTCCCTAATTCAATTTGTGAAAAATAGTCAGGTCCTACATTCGACCTTCTTGGCTTAAAAATTACCTCAAAGTTGTATTCTTGAAACAACAACAACCATCTGTATATCTTCCCCCCAGCATAGGTTTATTGACTAGGTACTTCAAAGCAAAGTGGTCTGTGTATATCTGAAATGTCCGCCCAACAGATAGTGCTTGAACTTTTGGAACGCGTACACCATAGCTAGTCCTTCGCGCTCTGTCGTTGAATAATTCTTCTTAGCCTTTGATAACTTTATGCTTGCAAATACTATAGGGTGATCCATTTCTCCTTCACCAGCCTATGACAACACTGCTCCAAATGTAATATACAAGGCATCAATGTGCACATGGAATTCCTTCTTCCAGTCTGGGAAGACCAAGATCGGCATGGTGACCATCTTTTCCTTCAAGACATCCAGACTGCATTAAAATTATTCATCCCAACAAAATGTACCGTCCTTACTCAACAACGTGTCCATGGGTGCGGTAATCTAGGGATAAGATTTAATGAACTTGATAATATACAGTATGGCCTAGCATTGCGCATAGATATTTTCCACTCCTCAGGGATTCCAAATTGATTATTACTACGATCTTGGCAGGGTCCACCATTATTCCTTGCTTGCATACCACATGTCCCAGCAAAATCCCAAAAGGACACAAAACAAACACTTCTTCAAGTCCAACGCGATCTGATATATTTAGCATGTATCCAACATTAATCGTAGACTCGCTACATGGTGCTTGACCAACCCAAACACTATCCAATCATCAAAATATACCTCCAAGAATTTGTGAATAAATGCTTTGAATGCCACAACGACTATGCGAGAGAATATTGTTGGTGTCTTCTTGAGTCTGAATGGCATCACTGTGTACTGAAAGAGCCCCCATTTCATCGTGAAGGTTTTTTACTTTTGTCTTCTAGCGCGATCTTGATCTAATGGTATCCAGAGAACCCATCAGTTTATGAGTAGGCCTCATGCCCTCCAACATTGTCAGTACCTCATCAATAAATGGTGTCGGGAAAGGATCATAGACGTAAGCATCGTTAAGCTTTCTTAGATCTACGCAAATTCTTATCTCTCCCTTCTACTTCTTTTCCTGAACTACCATTGGGCTCACCCAATTAGATTCCTCCACTGGTTCAATAATACCTACCTCAAGCATCTTTTCCAATTCCAAGTGAACTTTTCCTTGTATTTGGGATTAAGGCAATATAGCCCCTACTTAACAGGCTTCATGTCTGGTTTCAAAGTTATTTTCATCATTCCCAAATCATCTATGATTCCTTTAAAGTTCGAAAATTTTGTAGGAAAAGGATCCTGGTACTCGTGGAGTAACTTGACAACTTTATGCACTTTGGCATCATCCCAATAATCTTTGATCTTCATGAATTTAGTTTTTGCTTCAATACCAATGTTTACCTACCTAGTCTTCAGCAGCGTGGTGATATTCGAGTTCTCTATCTATGGACCTTCGACCTTGCGGCGACCTTCTGTTTCTTGGATATTGATATTCTGTGGATCCTCATCCTCTCCTTCAAAATTCATGTTATAGCATTCTAGTGCATGGTGCAGCTGGGTGCTCCAATCCAGTTGAACCAATTCCAAAGAATCATGCAGAATTAAGAAGATCGTTGCCTTAACCTCCTGCAATGCCTCATCAATGCTTTCGAACCCATCTTCAAAGCTGAAGGTCATCAATAATCCTTCTCTTAATACATCCCACTCTGCGGTGTCGTGGCAAAGCTCTGTTTCCAAATACCAATTTGTAGGGATTATATCCAAAGTGTGACAGAATAAATGCACCCATTCTAGCTGCGGCTTCATTCCATACACTTTAGTCCATTTTTCCAAATGATCACATGGATCCTTCCTCCCATCATATTTCTCGACTAATTTCACTTTAAGATGACCAAACCACATTCTCATCATCCTCCTATAATCACGCCACTCATCAAAGTTGTTTTTGTGTTTACCCCACCACCAAGCAGGCGTAGCGTGTAGTGGAAAATCTAGTGCCTAAAAGTGGTGATCCTCTAGGACTTCTCTTCCAAATGCATCCAAAAACTTATCTAGGTAAACCATCATAACAAGGTAAATTTCTTACCTTCGATGACACATAGTGCAGCTATTTGGTCATCATGTTGTAGTGCAATGTGGATACTTCATGCAACCTATTTTGCCAATGTTCCAACTCTTCATCTGAATCTGAGGTACAAGAACTTTCGTGGTCCCATGAAATCCATCCATCAACCTTTGGGTTAACCCAATCTTGGTCTTGCACTATAATTTTGTAGATTTGATCCAAATCATCATCACTTTCCTTGTAATCGTGGACCGGTTCAGTATAGCATAACCCTTTTGCGGGGTCCAATGGTACTACAATGCGAAGGGATTTTCTTTCAAATGACATCATCCACTTCTTCAAGTTTATGACCCCATTCATATCAATAGCACAATCTATTCCAAGGTGCGCGGGGTATGGATTACTGTCATCAACAATTTCTATCACTTCAAAATTAGTTAGCGTTCTCACACCTTCTATATCTACGATAACCCCCTACAATCGTCCCATAGGGATAATCTTCTGTTGGTTCACCATCCTCAATTGAATCGGAGAACACTGCAACACAGGTCTCCCCATTCTCTCCCAACTTTGCTTAGGCAACACGTTTGCATCAAAACCCAAATCCAAAATAACTTGATCCATCTCATAGTCTCCTATTTGTGTGGTATGCCTCATCGCACACCCTATTCTCGCCTTTTGCTTACAATCTTTCTGATTACGTGAGGTCCATTAGGAGCATTATCCGTACTAACACACGTTCTTATCAACTATTGTAGCCCTTTCACAGCCTTGTTATTGTGCAATAGTTTCATACAATTCTCCAAGAAGGTTGTAAGCATAGAGGGGTCAACCTCTGTGGGTGCGCTGGTGTTTGGAAGTTTGTTCTGACTCCCTATGGTAGAGGCTTCAGCGAAGCTTTTCTTTACTTCCATGAATGTTTCCTTCATGCGCTCTAGATCGAAACTAGTCTCCTTTTTTATCCAAATCGGATCCATAAATGACTGTCATAGAACCATGACTAAAACAGGTCGAAAAAATCCTTGAAGAATCTGAACCATAGTCAAAAACACCCTGAACCAATGGCCATGGTAGCTGGCATGGAACGACGAGGACCTCGGTCAAAGCGTGCTGGCCGAGGCCCATGGAAACTGCACAGGAGTTCAAAATAGCCCCTGGGAGCCCCGGATCGGGAAAAGGAGCTGGTTTTCGATGTACGTTAGTGCTTAGCGCTTGTTACATAGTAATTTGTCACTGTCTCCTTGTCAGTCTCCCTACTGTGTCATGAAATAAAATCCATCATGCTCATGCTCTCTGAAATGGCCAAAAAACCCTCTTTGCCTAAGTTTATTGGATCATCGCGACTGTTATTGAAATAACCGCGCTGACTGGCGGATGATAGTGCAATTGGTGCGCTGCTAGCGTGGAAGCACACGGGTTTCCCGCGCTGATCGAATTTTATAGCTAGCGCATCCTCTGTTTCTATTAAGTCGCGTTGACCAGACCTATTCTGTTATTGATATGCGATGTCAGCGCGCCAGTCCAGTTATACACCCGTGCTGATCCTATTTGGGCGAGTTTGTTCTAACAGCCAGCCTTCCAGATGACTTCAGACCTAGTTGTTGGCCTTGTGAATGTCGCCCTCCCTTCTATGGCATGTCTGTTCATCATATGAGCCACCTTTCTTGGAGATAAGCTCATCCTTCCACCATCCATGGAGACTCCTTCTCCTATATAAGCCTCCACCATTTCCATGAGCAGCTAGTTTTGGACATATAGACTTTGACATAGAGGAATTCATAGTGCTTTAGTGCTGCTCTTAATAGGCAGTTGGTGTGTTAAGTGTGGATTGCTAGAGAGCTTAAGGAAGGTTATGAAGTTTTGTTGCCTTGTGTGAGAGAGAGAGTTATTTGTCTTGGGAGATCTACCTCCAAGGGTGAATGCTTATGAGACTTGCTGGCTGGACCCTCTTGAGAAGGACTCAGCGTCAGAACATTGGTTGTATATTTCTCTGTTTTTTATTAATAAAAGATAGATGACTACTGTTATGGTTCCATTCTCATTTGTCTTATAATGGTTAATGTGAATTACATCCTTTCTGACTGATGTATAGTTGCTCTTACTAGATTTCACGCTTGTGTTTGTTTTCTCTTTGCATGTGCAGGTGTCCATCCACGAGGATAGTGGAGGATCGTGACCGACCCAAGCGAAGGAGCGAGAGCGGCATCTCTCCATCAAACAATAGCGCTGGAATCCAAGTAGGTGTTCATTACCCACTTTTTAATTGCAACTAGGAGCTTGCATAGTAGCATTTATTGATTGTTGTTAGACCCGTTCTGGGCTAGTAGGGATCGCCTCTATCCGTAGAGGGGATTTACCTCTCCAACAATTTGGCAACTCCGCTGGGGACGTTGCTTGTGTCTTTTGTTGTTCATCCTTGTTTTGAGTTTGATTGTTATTCTCTTGTCAAACATTGGGGATTAGGTCTTGGTTTTTGATTTCCTGGTCCACTCTGGGAAATGCCTTAATTGTTTTAAAAGCTATTACCTTGGTCTGGGAGCTTTTGGTTTGATTTTGCCTGTTTTTTAGCCTCAGCGCGGTTTATATCAGAACAGTCGCGCTGACATCGTGTATCTGTTTCTTTGACTTCACTGTCATCGCGCTTGTGCATTTAATAGTCGCGCTGACCTTGTTTTCGAGCCAGCACCCTTAATCCGTGTCCTTCCGCGCTGACAGCGCAAAGTTGCTACGCGTGTTGTCTGGTCAGCACTTAGTTGCTGAGGGTCACCCGCGCTGATCCTGTAGAATTGAATTTTGTTCAATTTTGCCTCCTGAACCTGTTGGTTTGACTATCCCCTGCTCTTTCCACCTGGTTTGTGACTTGATTTATGTTGCCTGAACTGTGAGATACTTGCTTGTGAAGTCTTGTTATGCAAGGGTTCATTTATTGCTTGCTTTTCGGTTTTGCAAAACCTTCCTTCTTGCTTTCGCTGCTTGGTTTGTATTTTGCCTTGACTTTTACAGTTGCTGGAATGTGTTGAATCCCTGTCTGACTGGTTTTAAACTCCCATCCTCCGAGTGTTTTCTTTTCTCTATTGATTTCGCACCCTAGCCCTAGGGCATCTAGTGGCCGCGTGTGTGTCAAGCCTTCCGTGGGATCTTGTTTTCTTGTTTGACCAGCCAACTTTAGATTTGCTTTTCACATTTGCTCGGTGATTGTTGAAAGTGTTTTGGTTGTGTTCCAAGCGATTTGCTTCCTCCTTGTTTGAATTCCTTTATGTCTTGCTGAGCTTAGATCACATAGCTCATAAGCCTTAGTTTTTCCTTTGATTTGGAAAACTGTTTTGGTGTCTTGGGAACTTTGTTGTGTCTTCATTGAGTGAGTTTTATTTCTTTTTGCTCAGTGTTGCTGTCTCTCAAAATTCGTTTTAAGTGCTTTGTGCCATTGAAAAGAAAATCAAACTAATATCTTTTGCATTCAATAGTTGAAAGGGAAAAGAACATTTCGTTGATTTGTATTTTCGAAAGAAAAGTTTCGTTTCCTTGCCATTAGCTGCATTAGATTGTTTGATTGCTTGAGTTAATTTTGTTTGATTGAAAAACTCCTAACCTTCTCATAGTTAGAATTCATCGAACGAAATGATGTTCTTTGGCATGTAGTTTGCATCTAAGTAATTCTGAGAGATCATACGGTAGGACCTGAAATCAAAACTTAATTCAATATCAACCGTAGAATAATCCGAATTTACCTAAAAACACATTGGCACTTAACGCAAATATTTAGAGGTCTAGGCTAGAGACGTGCTTCGGCGTCGTTAAACCTAGTCACTCTTGTTTTCGCATTAAGGTTGGGTGATTCCTCCTGGTGTGATTCAATTGTGGTCTAGCACGGATTTTGGCTCCCACGTACCGTCGCGTATATATGGGGAGACTCCACTAGGTTCGCATACTTTATCCATAGGAAACCGAGTCTGCCGCCTTGT
>APFE031157013.1:0-11642 GCA_000404065.3 Pinus taeda
AGATGGATTGGTAGCATTAACCCCAAAAATGGATGGTACGGAGGACCAATGGTGATGTGACTGGTGAACAGAATAACCCAACCCGACTCAATCATGGTGATGGAGTGAAAGTGTCATATTCAAGAGCGACCTACTACCAATGAAGTTCTTCAAGTTTTCTTTCCTTTTTCCCCAGTCATTGCTGACTAGTACCTCTTTATTTTTGTCAGGCTTGAGGACGATAACATATGCTTGTTCTATAATTTGCCCTTAGGGAAAACTTGTCGCTATGTTTTAGCGAGCCTAGCGACAGTGAAACTCGCCCTTGTTCTGATGGACAAGTTTATTGCTATTGTTTTAATGAGTTTAACGATAAAGATAACTCAGTCCTTTTCATGTTTAGAGAGTTTGAAAAGAGGCGAAAAGGAAACTGCAGCAGTCCTTTTTCATGGCATAATCCCTTAAGTCTAAAAAAGTATAAAATAATACGAAAGGGATGACTTTTCGATTGCTTTAGCGAGCCAAAAAAGACAAGCGCTCAATATTTTTGTGGAATGATCCCTCAAGTCCAAAAATATTAAAATGTAGAGGAGGGATGGCACTTCCCCTTACTTTACCAAGTTGGAAAGGCCAGTAGCTCGAATTTTTTTTCATATTTTACGAGTCTAAAAAGAGCTTAAAAGAAACTTATTTTTGAGGAACGAGTGATATTTTCGGGTAGCAACTGGTTCCAGGTAAGTTTGAAACTTCTCAAACATGGTAGTGTAAAGAGGGTGGCTAATAGAATCACTTGTCGCAACTGTTCCTCAAAAGGGTAAACAATCAAGTGGAAGCATATGATCAGCCAAAAGAATGGAGGTGACGGTAAGAACACAACCAAGGCTCAAAAGGCTGATAGCAAGGGAATCACAGAGGTCGTTTACTCAAAGCAGATTTATTTTTTAATGAGCCTGAACCTTGCATTAACATATGCTCAGTGGCGGGTTTATTTTTTAACGAGCTTGAACTTTGCAGAAACATTGCTCATGATAATAGTCAGAGATGTTCAATTTACCATTAACACTAGATTGTTTTGATAGTTGTACAACCTATTCAACTGCTCCATCAAATTGATTAGAAATATAAATACATGCTTGAAAAATAAGTTAAAAACTAACATTTTACTTGAATTACGTGAATAGTAACATAAAAGTAGTTTTACCTCTCATTTTTACCATTTCATTCAAATTCTGGATTTTTGGAGGTGTTTTCCTCCTCAAATTTCATCAGTTGATTTCAGGAGATCCAGTGGACTATTCTCTGTACCGTCAAGACCAGGTAGAAGCTAACCCTGAGCTCTTCAATTGCATTCCATCCTTTTCTGATTTTGAGCAAGCTTTCCCTTTTTAATGGGCCCCAGGGGTTTGAAGAATTCGTTCTCTCCCCATCGCACCTAGTCTACATCAAATAGTGCAATGTATACTGAGCTGGCCATTGGCCAGCCAATATGAATCTCACCCTATACACAGGTAGGGTGTGATGGGCACAGAAGGGAAAGTCTATATAGTGTTTTTCCATGAAATTTTTGCCTGTTTTTGCCCAAATCAGGATCCTAATTCAACTTTTGTTTGTGTTTCAGAGATTCATCGGATCAAGATGGTCGTTACATGGCGTGAATGTGAGCATGAAGAAGAGGACATGATTTCCTTACATGATCCGGGTACGGTTACTGCATTGCGAAACTGTGGCTTGTTCTAATTCTTCCACATATCTAGCATGAGGCAACAAATCAATTTGTTGCAATATCTTCTCGATGCATGGGATCCGATCAACCAGGTGTTCCAGATTAGAGGAAAATCCATTCCTTTGACAGTCGAGGATATATACATTTTGACTGGGTTATCAAGGCGTGGTGCCCCTCTCTCACTATCAGGATCCGCCCGTGGGGGTGAATCTGTGAGGGATTATATTCACTAGTTTTTTAGAGAAGGATCTCAGCCAAGTAGGGATGGTAAGATAAGTATCCGAGATGTCACTGATCGGTCCTTGAGGACCATTTTATTCACCTTTTCTAGATTGGCTAGTAGCACGGCTCTTTATTTGGCCAACAGATCTTATATGAAGTATGCCCTGGAATGCCTAGAACCAAAGGTATTCAACTAGTGTGAGGAAGTACTTCCATTTATAAAAGAATAGCTCTCCAAGGTAAAGAATGAAAGATCCAAGAACTTTGGTTATGGCTCCATTCTAACTGCTTTCGCCTTGGAGAGGATTCCATTGATGTAGCCACAGTACATTTCACTAGGATTGCCAGCACCGAGGGAACCATGGATGTAGAGATGGGTTGATCTCATGGCCAAACATACTGGCCAGTCACAGATTTCATTCTTTGATGCCTTCTTTGAGTGGTTCAACCATCAAGAGATGGTCCTCGTAGAGTATCCATACATTGGGATTGATTTCCGAGGTGAACCTGATTTGGTGTTACTGGATGGCGAGCAGTGGGTTGTTATGGGTAAAAATGATCTAACCATATCTTTGTTTATTGGTTTTTATAATTTTCTTGTGTTTTTTAAATGTTGTCAAGAATAATCAAACTCATATATGTGTGCAGATGTTGGACCAGTGTGACCAACAACATGCCCAAGGATAGCAGCTGCTGTTCTGGTAGGAGAGGCTGTAGGCAGGGCTGTCCTTCGTGATCTAGACATAGCGGAGACCCTTGCAGTGGTGCAGGATCAGATTGAGGGTCTCACCCTTGGTATTTAGGATGTGAGGACCAACGAGTTACCTCTGAGATTACAACACCATACCTCTGGCGTGACGAGTCGATGGACTAGGCTCTTAGGTATGATTGCATAGGCAGTGACTTGCTATCACCAGCACCATTAGCTTAGGGTGCTTTTCTACATTCTTGAGTTTTTTGGGTTGTATGACCAATTTTTTCTTGGACACAAAACATTTTGTAAAAACTATAAATAGTTATATATTTTTTATTTTTAGAGTTTTATTTTAGTTAAGTTATGTGATCCTCATGCAAATGTTAATTGAAATGCTTTTCCTTTTATAAATGCTGCAAATGTCTATCCAACACATAATTTGCTAATGAATCAGTTAATGTGTCTAGGTTTATGGCAATGTGTTGATATTGAATAGAATCAAACTGCCTCTCCAAAATCCTGACCCTTAGGAACATACGATAGATAGCTGGATTCTGAACAAAATAGATGCTAGTAAGTTGTAGGATGACGAGTTGTGAATCTAGCCTGACAACAAGTTGGCATATGCCACGTGTGATGGCATCAGAGAGACGCTCCATAAACACATTGTATTCAGCATTGTTGTTCATTAATCGACCAATACATATCCCTCTGAAACTCACTAACTCATCACTTGGATCAAAAATGTCCCAGGCTGTAGAAGATAGATTCCGTGTACTACGACTAGCTCCATCAGCGTATCCAATGACGATGGACTAGGCTCTTAGGTATGATTGCATAGGCAGTGACTTGCTATCACCAACACCATTAGCTTAGGGTGCTTTTCTACATTCTTGAGTTTTTTGGGTTGTATGACCAATTTTTTCCTGGACACAGAACATTTTGTAAAAACTATAAATAGTTATATATTTTTTTATTTTTAGAGTTTTATTTTAGTTAATTTATGTGATCCTCATGCAAATGTTAATTGAAATGCTTTTCCTTTTATAAATGCTGCAAATGTCTATCCAACACATAATTTGCTAATGAATCAGTTAATGTGTCTAGGTTTATGGAAATGTGTTGATATTGAATAGAATCAAACTGCCTCTCCAAAATCCTGACCCTTAGGAACATACGATAGATAGCTGGATTCTGAACAAAATAGACGCTAGTAAGTTGTAGGATGACGAGTTGTGAATCTAGCCTGACAACAAGTTGGCATATGCCACGTGTGATGGCATCAGAGAGACGCTCCATAAACACATTGTATTCAGCATTGTTGTTCGTTAATCGACCAATACATATCCCTCTGAAACTCACTAACTCATCACTTGGATCAAAAATGTCCCAGGCTGTAGAAGATAGATTCCGTGTACTACGACTAGCTCCATCAGCGTATCCAATGAATGATTCCAATAAGTTCGACATCTGCAACAAATGCAAAGTGGATTACCTAACCAAAATGATAACTCTTGATGAAAACAAAAAACTTAACAAAAGCATATTTGTAAAGAGATTACTACACTTAATCAAGCATAGTAACACTTAAGATACAACCTATTCCAGGGTTGGGATAGTGGAATCCCATCGTAATCTACTAGCTCATAGGCTCCTTTTGCTAATACTCTTTTAACAATGTAGGGGCCCATCCACAATGGTTCGAACTTACCTGCTCCTAGTTTATCGGAGTCCTGATCATAAAGCAAGACCAAGTCACCTTTTGAGAAGACACGAGGTTTGACATTTTTGTCAAATTGTGCCTTGACATGTTTCTTGTGAGATTTGTTAACCAATGCGGTATCATGGCCGATTTCATCTAATTAGATCAGTTACAAGAAACAGGCCTCTTCCTCCTAAGTTTCGGGAAGTAGATTGATTGCAGGCTTGAGAGATGAAATTTCACACTGAATTGGTAAGACCGCTTCCAGGCCATACACCAACTGAAAGGTTGTAAATCCAGTTGCATTTCTCACTGATGTCCTATATGCCCACAAAGTTGAGTATAGGATTAAGTGCCAATTCCATTTGTGGACTCCAATCATCCTTTGCAACATGCACTTAAGGAATTTGTTGATGGCCTCAACTTGTCCGTTAGCTTGTGGATAATACAGAGTAGAACTATCATGGGATAGTCCTAATTTGGTAGCCAATTCAACCATCATATTATTGCGAAAATGCGATCCATGATCTGTGACTATCGCTTGTGGAACACCAAATCTAGAGAGTACATGATTGAAAAAGAAAAGACTAGTTGTTTCGCCACTGTTTTTTAATGTAGGCATTGCCCTGACCCATTTTGTAAAATAGTCGACTGGGACTATGATATACACATGCCCCCCAGCCAAGGTGGGGTTACATGTCATGAAATCTATGCCCCATTTGGCGAATGGCCCAACAACAACTACTGGATGCAACGGTGCAGGGGGTAGTCTTGTTTTGCAGTCGAAGATTTGACAAGCATTGCAACTTATGACTGCGATTATGCAGTCTTTGAATATAGTAGGCCAGAAGTAACCAGCTTGTAAGATCTTTTGTGCCATAGTGTAACCAGATTTATGCCCCCCACATGCACCTGAATGACAATCATTCAGGACTTTTTCAGCCTCCTCATGCATGAGGCACCTTCGCAGAACTGTATTGACACCATGATAGTAAAGTGTATGACTGACGATCATGTAGTATTTGGCTTGGTATTGAGTACGTTGTTGTTCGGAGCGAGAGGTGTTAGGCCTAAAGGTCTGGGTTTGGAGATAGATCAGTATATCTCCATACCACAAATCAATTGGCGATATCAGAAAAAGAGATTCATCCACGATTGATGCTTTAGATGTTGAATCATTGGACGATGATGGGAGGTCACATAGTAACTCCGCGAAAACTAGAGATTTATTTGATTTGGATTTTGTGAATTCCAAATCAAACTCTTGAAAAAAGGTTATCCATTTTGAATATTTTCCCCCTCGTAATTGACGCGACAGAATGTAAGTCATATGGTTGCAATCTGACAGAATGGTAGTTTTGCGAAAGAGGATATACTGTGAAATTCTCTGTGTTGCTTGAATAGTTGTTAGAGCTAGCTTTTCAACATAGGAGTACTTACTTTCTATATCATTTAAGTTTTAGCTTAAATAGTAAATAGGATGTTCATTTCCATTGTCTTCTTGTACTAAAACCATTGCGATGGTTGTATCTGCTATGACGAGATACAGGTTAAAGTCTTTTTGATAGTCATGAGCGTACATTAATGATGCTTTTATTAGGGAATCCTTTAAAGCATCAAAGAAGGCTTGCGCAACCTTATCCATGTTGAAGGGCACTTCCTCTTTCAAAAGACGTGTATAAGCTTTAGCAAGTTCGGTGTAATTTGGAATGAACCTCCTTAGAAAGTTTGCTTTCCCTTGGAGTTTCTGAATCTGAAGCAAATTTGAAGGTGGAGGCATGTCGGTGATTACCTGAACCTTACATGGGTCGAGTAAAATCCTGTCCTTAGAAACCATGAAACCAAGTAAACGACCAGAACATAAACAAAACACACACTTGTGTGGATTGAGTCGTATCTTGTAGTGTCAACAACGTAGAAATATAGCTCTCAAATGTTGTGGATGATCAATTCGCTTTCGCAAATGAGCTGGTAGATCATCGAGATATGGTTGAACGATGTGTTTGATGTCATGGAATGTGTAGTTCATTGCCCTCTGAAAAGTTGCCCTTGCGTTCTTTAAACTGAAAGTTAGTTTACGGTATGCAAATGTGCCCCACGGACATATAAGTGCAGTCTTCGATTGGTCCTGTGGGTGGATGTTTATTTGATTGTATCCGGAAAATCCATCCATGAATGAAACGATTTCACATCCAGCACATTCATCAATTATCTGGTTAATGAAGGGTGTAGGGTATTTGTCATCTGGACAAGCTTGATTTACATCCCTGTAATCAACGCACACTCTAATCTTTCCTTGCTTTTTCATTACATGAACAATATTCGATACCCAATCAGTTAGAGGAACAGGGTAAATGAAACTAGCAAGTAGAAGTTTTTCAACTTCTGCCTTAATGGCAATGACTTTCTTTGGGTGAACTGGTCAAAGTTGTTGCCATACTGGTTTGAAATCTAGATACATCTTGATTTCATGTTCAACAATGCTCGAGTCAATGCCTCACATTTCTTCATATGACCATGCAAAGACATCTCTGAATTCGTGAAAGAGAGCATAGTATATTTCCGGTTCTGAAGAAGAACAAGATTTGCCAACATGAATATTCTCTAGAACATTTGGTTTGGTCGAGATATTTATGGTGATATTCTCTTTAATATTGGATAGATTTCACTCGGAATCCACCGTATTTATAGTATTTGATAGAAAATAAAAAACTAAAGGATGATTAAGATCATTAGAATAATCTTCGTCGTCATCTTGAAGATGGGAATGATGGTGGTAATATTCGCATGGTGCCTCTTCTATCATTATTGACTGAATGATTCCTTTGTCTATAGAATGTATACGTGACCAAGGATTTGAAGAGGTGCCATATTCTAGAGACCTATCTATCCAAACACCTGATGAGTGTTGATTTGGGTTTGCCGCCCAGGCCCAAAAAATTGATTGCTACAAAATTTCTATGGGGCTTGGGGGCAATACTTGGTGATGATCCATGCTAACAAAATGTTAGAAAATCTTCTTAATCTTTGATGATGTAGAAGATACCATATGAAAGGTTTCCACCATGGCCACTTCTGCCAAATTATTCGGAGGCGGGAGGGCAAAAGTACCCATTAAGGCAGGGTCTTTTAGGAGGCATACTCTAACATTTTGAAGTGATTGAGAGCTTCCATGGATCATTGGAATGATTCCTGTAGCTTGTGAACTATTGGGGAAAAAGGTTAGTTGGTCAACGATTGTAATTCCACCTTGGAAGGGAAATGCAATATTTCTAAAATATGTTGACACAATAACAGCCATAGCATAAATCCAAGGCCTTCCCAGTAGGATATTATAATCAAGGTTTCCATCGATAACTTCGACTTCAATTTCTATTTTTTTCCCCCCAGTTCAACTTGCAAGTTACTTAATATCCCATTCAGCGTGTATGTTCTTCCATCGAATGCTTTTAATGTCATTGATGATCGTGACAAGGGTGGTGAGCCTAAATTTTTCCATCAACTCATTAACATAATATAGGTAGATGTGCCCTCATCAATGATTGTTCGATGAACAGTTTTGTTGAGGGATTTTACCTGTATAAGGAAAGTGAGTTGGATCAGTAACTGAGGTTCATATCCTTTTTGGTTAAAGGCCACAATATTGGAATCCATTGGGTCAATCCTACCTATTGCTGATAATAAAGCTGATTTTGGGAGGGGCAATTCTGTAGTACTTCAAGTGTTGACATAGCGGATAGTGATTAAGCTAGATCCTCTACTATATTATAATTCTGTGCAGCTTGAGCACAAGGATTAAATGTCAATTTATGTACTACTCCCTTTGGCAGCTTTATTGTTAGCTTAGGAATGATGGGTGGCACAACTTCTGACAAAGTTGTTGTCGAACTACTGGGTTGATTTGTAGCCTTGTTGTTTGACATCTATGGATTCTCATAATATTTATTCCTTGTAGATATCAAAGCATCATTTTGCTGCGTCAAGACAGATAACATAAGCACTTGGGATGGGGAATCATGATTGATAGCAACCAGATTAGTTTCTGGGTTTAGAAATGGATCAGTCAATACTGCAGAGGTGCTTGAAGTTTTTAAAAATTTCTTGACCTCAGCTCGATGTGGACATTTTTTTGTATAATGGTCCTCATTACATATGAAACATGGCTGATTAGGTTTCTTTTTCCCAATAGGGTTTCAGAAGATTTTTCATGAGTTGAATCTTCTTGTTTCTTATTTTTGTTTTTCCTTTTCATCTTGCCCCCTGGTTGCTTCAGTTCTTTGCCTTTTTCGGATGACACAACATTAACCTCCGAGGCAAGAAGTTTTTCATTTGTTTTTTTACTAGAAATTGCAAGGGATTTACCAGATTGAGCCTTTGCGGTTTGCGTACTTGAGGTACCAATCATGCCATCATCGACATGAGAGTACTTATTTGATTTAGGAGGGGGAGGAAAGAAAAATTCTAGTCTAGGAGTGTCAGGGATTTTGTCATAGAGTGTGATAGACTGAGTATAGATCAAGTCCAAATATTGTGCATGAGAAATGAGTTGCTCTTCAAAGACAACTCCTCCTTTTGCCACATATTTTGTAATAGAAGGTAATAATGACTTAATAAACCACTCAACTAGAAGATGATTAGGAACATATGCCTTTATCATTAGACGATGACGTTGCCACTCATGAATATGATCAGATATGTGAGTGGCTGTTGTCTGTTTAAAGTTGGTAAGGAATTGTGTCTCTATTTCGTACCTTATGGGTAACTGAAAGTGGGTTAAAAAGGTAGTGAAAAGGGCACTGAAGTTATTGGATGAAGATCTAGGCAATTCGATGTACCATTTCGCTATCAGATCAGTTAGCATTCGCTGAAAAAGGCGAAGCCTAATCGAATATTCATTGAGGGTGTTGGATGAACACCAAAAATGGAAAGTCATTACGTGGTTTGATGGATCTTCGCTCAGATTTCCATTGAATTTAGGAATATCTAAGGAAAGTTTATGAGGAATCGTTGGCCACCAAGGGGCGTAAGCAATTGGATCATTCGTTAACTGGTTCAAATCTAGTAATTCCAGAGTTGCTACAAAGGGAAACTATTGATTCAAGTTTGGTGAAGCATACCTAGGATAAGATGGAATTTCCTGAGCAGTGGGTATTTGCATACTAGCATAATGTATCTGATGTTGGTAACTTTGATAAGGTTGATGGACATAACCAGTATAGAATGGTTGTTGATAACCGTTTTGAAAATGCAGTTGTCCATTGCCTAAAGTTCCTTGTTCCTCAGATCCTCGGTAAACTTGCTAGAATTGGGGTTGTTGATATTGCACCAGCCATGGTTGTTGAACCATTTGATGTTGCCCAATATCGGATGATTGACCAAGATGCGGGGTGATAACACCTATTTGAGCCTGATTCATTTTGGTTAAGGAAGCACTAATTTGAAATTGTAACGGAGCCGTAGAGACAAGAGGTTGTTGTATTGCATCCTGAGAAATTTGAGGTTGAAATACAACAAGCTGTGCTTGTACTTGTGACACAGTCATAATAGCAGGTGTAGTGGTAATATTTGACACAGGTTGGGTTGGTTGCATTGAATATACAACCCTTGGTTGTTGAGGCAGTATTGGTATCCAAACACTAGATGTAATTCCAGTTTGACTGACCTGAATTTTGTTGTGAGCTCTCATATGGTTGTTCTCAAGGAGGGAACAATGCCCCCTGTATGGTGGTAATCCAGTGTTCAAAAGATATATGGGCCTTTGAAGACTGGGATACGCAAATTGAAATTGGTATGCAGGATCAATTTGTTGAGCTTCAACATAAGAAATGTTAGATAGGGTCTCGAAAGAACCAACGGGAACAAACCATGTCGTCGAAACAGTCCCTGGGTGGACTCCATCTAGCAGTTGATAACTAGTTGAGACAGATGGTATACTAGCAAACATCATTGAAGTGGCAACAGGAAGTTCTGCTATGGCTGTATCAGATGACACAGTCCTATCCAAAATATTTCCTAGCGATTCGACATGAACTTGCGATGAAGGATGATTAAAAGAAATAACTTCAGGAATAGAAGGATATAATTGGATCCTAGCTCCAAAATGCAATGGAGTACTAGATGGAAGATCCTCTACAACCTCTTCTATAGCAATCAATCCAGGTGGAAGAGGTAGACCGTCAGGTCCATAAAATATTTCTGGAGTCAAAGAAGGTATAGTTTCTGCAACGACAGATACTGGAGGGGTTACACCTTCTAAATTCTGGAACTCAACTTCTAGATGTTTAGGTAAGTGAACTTCAATTTCTGAATCAGCTTTAGATGGAGCTATTTCAGGTATAGAGGTGTCTACTGTTACACTAGGATCATTTCTAATGTCCTCTTGTAAATGTGGAGCTTCTTCTGTAAAGGCAGATGTACCAGAAATGATCGGAGTAACTATAGTCTCTGATGATGTTGAAACACAAGTTTCAAATAAACCAGGAGAGGTGGACTCAATTAAATGAGATCGTTTCACCCAAAATGGTTTCGTTTCTAGGGTCAAAGATAGTTGTCTCGCTAGCCTCTGTGAACAACGGGGTTTTGATTAAATTTCTTCCACGATTGCAGATTACTTGATCAACTCAAAATTAAAAAGGGGAAAATGTTATTCTGAATTAAATAAATTTTATGACTCTTTGACACAACTTTTCTTTTCCAATTTTTAAGAGTCGAGAAATAGCTAAAGATGACTCTAGTCGCCATCGATTTTTAATGAGTCTGAAGTGACAAATGCTCAGATGGACCTTTTCTTTTAAGGAGTTGAAAAGGAATGAAAGTGACTACTCTGGAGATCTAGACAGAGGGATTACCAAACCAATCGCAAAACTGCAATATACACCTTGGTGGTAAATTCAAGAGAAATTACCAAGGACTTTACGTACGACAGTCAATCTTCCTGGATGATGTGTTTAGTGCATTCGATCGATAGGGCGGCAGACACAGCTTCCTAAGGATAAAGGATATCAGCCTATTGTGGTCTCCCAATATATACTCGACGGTATGGGGAGCACAATTCCGTACTGGCACTTGTCATATCAAAGAGGAGGAATCACCCAACCTTCGATGGAAATGATAGTTACTAGGTTTTACGACACCAGAATACGTCTCTAGCCTAGACTTCTAGATGTTGTGCGTTAGGTTCCAAAGCATTTTTATGTTCATTGAGGTTTATTTTAGAGTTGATATTTTTAAGAAGTTTTCCTTTTAAGGTTCACCATGTGATGTAGATGTAAAATTCCTAAATATGCAATCTAAAATTATAAACAGTCATTTGTTTTCTTTTA